>JAFIDM010107898.1:0-13362 GCA_023159025.1 Thereuonema tuberculata | reverse complement strand
TATATATATATATATATATATATATATATATATATATAAATATTTGTAATTATTCACAAAATCTGTATGAGGACAGTTACAATTATTCTTTATAATGTTATTACTACATAGACTATTATTGCAAGAGTTACCATAAAATTTAAAATGTAAGTTTAAATTAATTTTTTCATTTTTAGTTTAAATTATCATAATTTTTCTTTTCTTTTGATTGATTGACATTTTATTTTCTGAAGCCCATTTTGAAATATTATTTATGTCTTGTTGTAGATTCATGAAAGCCAGGTTCTGATGATGGTTATTGCTAATCAGTAAAACATCATCTGCATAAATAAAAATTTTACAATTTTTTATTGAATCACAAATAGAGTTTGTACAAAATAAAAAATAGAGGACCAAAGTTTGATCCCTGTGGGACACCACACTTGATATTATAAAATTTACTTACGAAATTATTTATTTTAATTTTAAATTTTCTATTTTTCAAATAAATTATAATTAACTTATAAAAGTCATCACGTATACCATAATTTTATAACTTTTTTAATAAAATACTATTGTTTAAACAGTCGAATGCTTTACTAAAATCAATAAATGCAACGTATATTAATTGACTATTATTTAAATTATTGTCTATATTATTATTTAATTTATTTTACAGATCTTTTGTACCTACATTTTTTTGATATGCATATTGGCTTTTTTTTAAGATATTAAATTTAATAATAAAATCATTAATTGTTAATGTAATTATGTTTTATTTTATGTATATAATTTTTTAGCCAGTTTCTTTTCTTTTTATAATTTTCTTCATATATTTTGTTTGTTCTGTTATTTTTATATTTAAAAAATAAAATATCTCTTTCTTTAATGTGTTAAATAATATCATTATTCATCCAGGGCTGCTTGAATTTTTATTTTTTTTTTCCTTTTTATTTTCTTTAATTATACTATCTTTTTCATTTTCTTGTTTAATTTCTAGTCTAGATTCTTTAATGATTTTATTGAATTTTTTTATGTACATATTAGAATATTTACTGCACTCTCTTTGAATTTCAATAGTAAGATTTGATAATTTTTCATTTAGATAATCTGTATTAATCCAGAAACTATATTACTAAAATCTTTGATTTCTCTGTCTGTCTGTCTGTCCGGCGCAATTTTCTGTGAGAATGGAAAATAGAAATAATTGTTACAATGAAACATCTGCGACAGGAATCAAACCTGCAACCTTCTGATCCGAAGTCAGATGTCTTATCCATTAGGCCATAGGGACTACAAACTCTCTTCATATTGTTTTTGACTTATATCTCCTTTCCTTTCCCCCATCAATAAGGAATGTATTCAATCTTTTTTTTTGAATCTCAAGATTGTTTATTTATTTCCCATCCGTCAGTTTATTTGTAATTCGAAACTGACAATTAGAACCATAATTGCTGAAACGTTGCAATATTTTAAATATTCTTACTTAACCAAATTCTGTGTGATATTGAAAAATATGTACAGGGTAGATGTTGGAGTAAAGAAAACAGAGTCAAGAAAGAAAGAAGCACTCTTTTTTTGAGGTTGAATACCGACAAAATCACTATTTGCAGCTCAAAAACCATCAATATTTGTAACTCAAATGTCACTGAAAAGTGACAATCTACTAAAATCTTTTATTTCTCTGTCGTGTCACGGCAGATTCATCATTTTCTTTCTCAACAAAGGGATTGTGTAGATTGGAGATACCATTTTGAGTTGAAATCACTTCATGTTGATGAGAAAGCCCATTCTGTTTATTGACTTTACGCTTCTCTAACGGTGCCATTTAAGATTCTGTGAGAGAATTCAGAAAACCAGCCATGTTTGCTCTAAAGCTTCAATTCCTTATTTCCAAAATGCTTCTATAATTTAGAAAAAGAAAGTCCTAATTAAAATAATTATTTAATTATTTCTGGATAAGAATTGTTCTTCCAAGATCTTTTCATAGTAGGTGTACTATGACGAACGACGAACGAAGGGAAAGGAAGTTTCCAATGGATTCAACCGTATAGAGCCAGCCTTTGTCAGATCAGTTTCAGAACAGTGTTACTAACATGTAGGAAAAGGAAATTATATGGACGAGACGGAAACTCAAGCAAGTTATCGATTCCAGCATTTCAACATGGCCGCCATTGACGTTCCATTTCCATCACGAGTTCCATCTACTGTTAGTAAGAATCAAAAGTTACGCATTATCCTAATATTTAAACCACAATTATGGTTGTATATATTAAAATTTCATGAAGAAACATTGTGTAGATCTAAATTATTGATAATATTAAAACGAGAGTATTATACATTCGCATATAATGATTTTTATCTTAATCTAAATATTATTATTATTATTAACTTTTCCTCTCGTAATTTGATTAATTTCAGAGATAGTATAAATCATTTTTATTTGTATTTTTTTCAATTCTAAACTTGAAGAATGTGGTAATTTTTACCTAATATGAAGTAATTTATTTAACAAAAGGTAAAATAGAAAGAAAGATTTCATATGAAAGACTAGTCGGCTACCCGTCGCTTTGCTCCGGAAGCCTCCGCATATGTAACGGAAAACAACTTTTTATTTATTAAAAAAACACACACACAGAAATTACATCAAGTAAACTAAAACTAAAATTTTTTTAAAGTTTTTTTTGTCTTTAATTTTTGATGTTTATATTCTGTCAATCCACGACTGCTTTTAGAACCAGCGTATGAATCATATATCTATGATATATTTTTATTTTTTATGGAGATTAGAATGTAGTCCTCGTGATCTAATGGGTAAGACGTCTAACTTCGAAGCGGAAGGTTCCATATTCACCGTAGTGAATTTGTAGAAATTATTTCTATTTTCACAAATTACAACAATTGCACCAGACAGACAGAGAAATAAAAGCTTTTAGTAATATACTTTTCAGTGGGTTTTTGAGTTACAAATAGTATTGGTTTTTAAGTTACAAATAGTGATTTTTCAGTATTCTACCTAAAAGAATTAGTGCATCTTTCTTTCTTAACTCTCTTTTTTTAATTACAATGGATACCTTTCAGTGGTTGTTGAATTACAAAAAATGATGGTTTTTGAGTTACAAATAGTGATTTTTCAGTATTCTATCAAATAGATATAGTGCTTCGTTCTTTCTTGACTCTTTTTTTTTATTCAAACTTCTCCCGTGTACACGTGCTTGTTTTTCAATATCACATAGAATTTGGTTAAGTAAGAATATTATTATATTTAAAATATTCCAACATTTCGGCAATTATAGTTCTAATTGTCATTTTCGAATTAAAAAATAAACAGACGGATCGGAAATAAATAAAAAATCTTGAGATTCAAAAAACAATTTAAGATGAGTAGTAGTCACCTTGGCCTAATGGATAAGACATATGACTTCGGACCAGAAGGTTGAAGGTTCGATTCCTGTCGCGTACGTTTCATTGTAAAAATTATTTCTATTTTTCATTCGCTCAGAAAATTGCACCGAACAGACAGACAGACAGACAGAGAAATAAACGATTTTAGTAATATAGATTATCACTTTTCAGTGACGTTTGAGTTATAAATATTCATGGTTTTTGAGTTGCAAATAGTGATTTTGTCGGTATTCCACCTCAAAAAAAGAGTGCTTCTTTCTTTCTTGACTCTGTTTTCTTTACTCCAACATCTGCCGTGTACACGCACATATTTTTCAAGATCACATAGAATTTGGTTAAGTAAGAATATTTAAAATATTATAACGTTTCGGCAATCATAGTTCTAATTGTCAGTTTCGAATTACAAATAAACTGACGGATGGGAAATAAATAAACAATCTTGAGATTAAAAAAAAAAGGTTGAATACATTCCTTATTGATGGGGGAAAGGAAAGGAGATATAAGTCAAAAAACAATATCGAGAGAGTTGTAGATCCTATGGCCTAATGGATAAGACATCTGACTTCGGATTAGAAGGTTACAGGTTCGATTCCTGTCGCGGATGTTCCTTTGTAAAAATTATTTCTATTTTCCATTCTCTCAGAAAATTGCACCGGACAGACAGACAGAGAAATAAAAGATTTTAGTAATATAGATTGACAAGTGAGAAATTAATCAACATGTTACAATTTAATTATTACAAAAGTATTTTATTTCCCTTCTCATGATTTTAGGCTTCTGATACAAGGTATCAGACGCCTTATATCCTCGGTTTGTCTGTCCGTCTGGGGACAGGTATCAGAGCAGCAACCACAAGGGCTAAAGACTTGGACAGGGTGTCGTTGGAAAGGTCTCGCCGAGAGCAGCTCAAAACCGCAGAGCTTGTGTCTCTACGTGGTCGGGGTCCTGAGATAGAGGGGGTGTCAACATAACAATACGGTAACAATTGATATAGACGACAACTATGCTATACAAACAATACTAAGAATGTACTATTATTAATATTATAATGTTTTCTTATGCATTTCAGAAGCCGTTGCGAAGCATTGTGATTGGTTTACTAATCGCTATCGCTACCTTGTTTATTTTGAAAATTAGGAAACTGCAACAAAAATTCTTAGTTTTTTTTTTATATATACAGAATTCAGTTACAAATTGAATTATTCTTGACAAATGAGAAATTATTGAACGTAATTATGACAATAATGAAAATAATGATCAAAACAATAGTAAGTTTTGCACCATCCGTATCTTATGATAGCACGAGATGCACATTAATTGCAAGCTATGATATTAGTCTCCCAATGAAATTCACTCGTAGTTACAGCGAAAGACGGATCCCAATTATTTCCGAGACCAGCTTTATTCCACGCGTAGCAATGTTGAGAAAGAAACTGAAATTATTATTGAAATTAAATATCATGTAGAATTAAATTTATCTCATGTTTATAGTAGTATTATTAATTTATAATTTAAAATAAATGCAGCACCTACAATGTATGAATACATAGCAAGTCTGGAAAAAAAATATTATTATTATTATTATTATTATTATGATAACGATATTACTGTATAATGATATTACAAAAATATCTGTATTATAATGATACTTTTGAATTGGAAAATTTGGAAGAATGGAAAGATATAGTTGATATTAGTGATTTGAAAGATAGTAATCTCAAATTATACATCTTAATATAAGATCTGTTAGAAAAAATGGGGATTTATTTGTTTTTATAATTAATTCATTACTTGAATTAATTGATATTATTATCTTAACAGAAGTAAATGTATTAGAAAATGAAGTAGAATTGTATAATATTAATTATTGGAATAAGTATTATAAATTAAGAAATGACCAAAAAGGTGGAGGAATTATTATTTATACAAAATTTAACATTAATGTTGAAAGAGATCATATATTTTCAATTAATTTTGAAAATTTAAGTCTAATATTAAAAAAAGATATGTGGAAAACTAATATAAACATTTTTGCTATTAATAGACCTCCAAAACAAAAAATTAAATTATTCATAAATGAAATGGAAGAACATTTTCAAATATATAATATGTTTATTAGAAATAATTGTGTGATAATTGGAGATATGAATATAGACTTATTTAAATTTAATGAAAGTAATAATGTAAAATTGTATTTAGAAACTTTAGCTTATCAAGGATTTAAAAATTGTTTATATGGCGTTACAAGATATGGAAAAACTTCTACAAAAACTACAAAAACTAATATTGATCATATCTTTATGAATGATTTATATAGAAATTATAAAGCTTTATTATAAAAGAAAACATTTCAGATCACTTTTTAACATCTTTGAGTATAAATTTAGATAGCATACATAATATAAACAGAACCTATAAAAAATTAAAATATATAAGAAAAAAATATAAAAACATTGATTACTGTTTATTAGAAAAGAATTTACAGGGTTTATTAGAAAGAATTAATAATACAGAAATTGAAGATCCAAATGATTTATATAATAATATGTTAAGTGAATTTAATAAATCCAAAAGATGTATAACTTATTACACAAAAGGATCAGAAATTTCTAATTATTATTCAGGAGTTTCTTATAGTAAAAAACATTATGATAGACAGAATAACGGCGATCGAATACATAAAGAATAGATAACTAAAGAATTAATTGAAGAAATAAAAATAAGAGATAAATTATTTAAAAAATATAAAAATAATAAAAGTAATGAGCAATATTATAATAATTATAAGAATTTAAGAAATATACTAACATCAAAAATAATAAAAGCAAAAAATAAATATTATTTTAATAAATTTAAAAATGATATAAATAACCCAAACAATTGTTGGGAAAAAATAAATGCTTTATTAGAAAGGAAAAAAAGTAATAAAAATAAAATTAAAAAAGAAAATGAAATAAATAGGTTTGTACAGGAAATAGAAGATAAAAATAAATTTAAAACACTTGCAGAAAAATTTTGTAATTATTATCATAAAATAAGTAATAATTTTAATATAAATTGTAAAGAGAATTTATTACATGATATAAATAATTCAAATTTAATAAATACAATTGTAATTGATGTGCCAAATGATGAAGAGATAATAAATATAATAAATGGGATGAAAAATAAAAAATCAATTGGACATGATCAAATATCTATTTCTGATATTAAAGAGAAAAAGGAAATTTTTGCTAAATTGATAGCATTAATGATACAATTAATTTTAAATAAAGAAATATATCCAAATAATTTAAAAATATCAAAAATTGTTCCAATATTCAAAAATAATGTTTTAATGATTGTAAAAATTATAGACCTATTGCTGTATCATCAACTACAAATAAAATAATAGAAAATTTTTTTACTAAAAAATTACAAGAATTTTTAAAAATATTTAATGTTATTAATGAAAATCAATATGCTTATCAACAAAATAAAAGTACAACTAAATTATTAGATTTATAATCCAATTTTATTTATAATCTTTTTAAATGATCTTTTTTATTTTTTAAAAGATTGTTATATATATGTAAATGCTGATGATATAATAATTTATACATCAGGTTTAAATTTGGAGATTGTGAATAAAACTTTACAGGATAATTTCAATATTTTACAAAAATGGCTACATGATAATAAACTTGTTCTTAATAACGAAAAAACAAAAGGAATATTAATTAAACCCAAAAAGAAAATAGTACATAAAAAAATTACATTCATAATACATTCGCATGATTGTTTACATAGAAATAATACAAAATGTATTTCTTGTACTGAAGTTGATATAATAAATAATTTTAAATATTTAGGTATAATTATAAATGATTTTTTTACATGGGATAACTATATAAATATTTTATATAAAAATTAAATGTAACCATATATATATTTTATTATATAAAAAAATATTCTTCCACTTAAGATAAAAATTTTAATTTATTTTGCAATTCTTGATTCTTTACTAAATTATGGAGTTAATATATGGGCAAATGTAGGAAATATACATTTGGAAAATTTTAAAAATTTACAAACCAAAGTTTTAAAGTTGATATTTCCTAAAAACATATGGAATAATATTAATAAAAGGAAACACATATTATTAAAATATATTATATTCTAAACAAAAATTTATTTATAATGTAATAATAAGTAATTTTTATAGTGTAATTAAATTAAAAGATGAAAGTATAAAAGAAAATTATAATTTGAGAAATAAAAATAGAATAAAACTTGATTATCCTTATATCTATAATGAATATGGTATAAGAAATTTAAATTATATAATTGAGAAAACCTTTAATGATATAAATTGGAATATATTTAAAGATTCTAAAGAATTTCAATTGTAAAAAATAAGGTAAAAAATTGGATAATGGATAATATTGATTAATAATTTGTTAATTTTATGTTTGTGTTAATATGTTTTTGCTAATATATTTGTTTCAGTATGTTTGAGGATGATAAGTTGATTTTGTAAAATTTGTAAAATTTATTTAAATGTAATTTTCAATATTATTATTGAAATAATATTGTTTTATTAATAAAAAACAAATTGAAAATATAAATAAAGCATGTTTTAAAATACTAAAAAATATCTTTTATAATTTTAATAAAAAAAGTATAGTTGAAAGGAATGAAATAAGGAAAAAATTCAAAATATTAATTATAGAAGAGAAATTTATTTATAAGACAATTCTTAAAAATTTCTTTAAAATGAAAAATGAGAAAAATAATAATAAAAACAATATTACTAGAAACAATTGGCTCAGTTCAATAAGTGATAAAAAAATAAAAAATAATTTTGGGTACCGTCTAAATGGTAATATTATATATAAACTTTTTAATCAACTTAACTGGGATAATTACAATAACCAAAAAATTGGAGATATAAAAAAAAATTTAATTGTCGACGTAATAGATAAAAATATAAAATTCATTACATAATCTAGTTACTAATCATAGTTCTTTTTTTCTTTTTCTTTTCTTTTGTTTTGTCTCGTTTTTCTTTATGGGTGGAAAGTGATACTTAAGATTAAACTCTCAGAACCTATATTACAGGTGTACAGGTAATAAGTACACCTAAATAGGTCTGATAAACATTAAAAAAAGAAAAAGAAAAAAAAAAAATATAATTATTATGTATTATAATAAAATAACAGCACCTGTTGATAGGAATTTGAATTCCTAACGGGACTGAATTGTATAAATTTAATAAATGAATAAATAAATTAATAAATTAATTATTATTATTAACAATAAAGAGCTGTTGTGTTATTTTGATTCCCTCTGCGAGGTCCCTAATCTCTTTTCGTTATTTCGACTCATAACTTTTGATCCAAAGGTCACATACCAAATTGTTCAGATTTTCAAGAAAAGAAAAAGAATGATACCCAAAATTTAACAAGATTACCTCTTCGTGAAGTTATGAGCGAAAACCGAATAAACTCACAAGTCATCCCTGATATAGTATTTTATTTTCTCTTCTCATGATTTTTATTTTGAAAATTAGGAAAATCCAAGAAAAAAATCTACTAAAATAAATAAGAAAAATAAAGATATAAATAAAATAAAATAAACAATCAAAGTGATTCCACTGGAATGTGCATCTATCTGTCAACAATGCGATGTATATTTCTACAGACAAATAAAAGATTTCATTAAATGTCTGCAAAATTACAATTTGGTAATAGAATGAAAACCCGAATTATCATTTCGCAAAAATTGTTTGCAATCACATGAGGTTGGTGCGAAATTACTCTATGTTTTGAATGTTTTCAGATGAAGCATTATTCAAAAAAGTGTACTTATTTAAAATTGTTACGTGAATATTTAATAAATGTATTAAAATGTTAAATATATCTTTAAAATAATACAAATATAACTTGACTATTTGTAATATTAAAACTGAAACTTTTGTCTCTTTCACCGCTATGCGCGCTAGTGTTGTGACCGTCACTTCCTGTTTTAGGAGATTTTTAAAAGCTTATAACTTTTGACCTAGAGTTAAAATTTTGGTGTCATTCGTTTTAATTTTTTTGGTGAACATTTTGATATATAATTTATGATAATCTATATTTGGCATCAAAACGTGTCTCCAAGTTAATGAAAGCATTGGAAAAGATAGTTGAAGAAATGCTTTATCTGCAACGGTTCAGAGCTTTTGTAAAATTTAAATAACTCATAAAATCAATTAGCCATTAATTTATCAAGTTAAAAAATAAAACTAAAGTCAAAAACTAGATATTTCAATTGATACACTGGTTTATATTAAGAGAAAAGAAAATGTCGATAACTCAAAAAATAATTGATTAATTTGTATAAAAGTTGGTGAAACCTGTAACATATTGTAACCAAACGACCGAAAAACATTCTGTATAAAACATTGATTTCCTCCAACAATAAGCAAATACAGAATCAGCTAAAAAATAAGATGTTCACTATTTAATTTGTATTCAAACAGGGGTGGGGTGATTAAAAGCAATGCGATGTTTGATACAGCTGACGATGATTTCTAAAAGCTCAGTAAGTAGCAAGAACCATTGTTCAGTTCAATCTTTTCTAAAGACCCTCTTCACCCTCTATTCTTGATGCACCAGCCTAGCTCCATGTAGACATGCATTACCTTCTTATAGGAGAAATGTATCACCTATTGAAATTGCGTAAGGGCAATAGTAAGGATCCGATGCATATTCATATCTTTCCTTCATATTTTCTCTTGGAAGAACTGAAACAGGATTGCTCCATTGACCTAACGAGATGCCATCTCAAAATCATAACGCTGCTTCACAAGTATCACAAGTGATAGTTACAGATCACGCACGCCTCGAATCGCGTTGTAAAGCAAATCTGGATTCATCTGTGAGTAGTACTGAAGTACATTGGTTTTGCGAACAAATGATATTAAGTCTTGCCCATTTCAAACCTTCCCTCTTCTGATCGAGGGTGAGGGCATGGAAATACATATTAATTAATTTAAGCTCTGCAAAATTAAAAAAAAAATAGTTTAAAAGTGGTTCCGCAACCTTGTCAATTCAAAAGTAATATTTAAACTGAGCTGTAATGCTAAAGAGGGTTGTAATAATAATCAAAACATGAACGTTAGAAAACCCTATGCCTTCGGATAACTTGTTGCCCAATCTATTTTGAATTTTAAATAGAATGAATCGGTGCAAAAGCAGCCAATGATTATCTATACAATTTTCTTTTTTAGTCTTTCCAGTGACACGTTTTTCACTCAAGTCATTATAGATCACTATGCTAGTAAATTTCAAATAATCATTTTCAATTGTGTGACATAGGATTAGAAAATAAGGGTAGATATCTATAGCCAAGCTCAAGAAGAGAAAAGTTAAACAATTCTAACATTTCTTTTCTTGAGCTTAGCTATAGATATCTACCCTTTTTTAAAAAAAGCCTGTATAATCCAACTTTATTATTTTTATTTTAAAACGCTTTTTACGCATGTTTTGGAATTTCATAATTGAATTTCATAAAATGTTATTTCAGAGCCGGCGCTAGGAGGGTGCGGGGCCTCGGGCAAGATGAATTTTGCTGGGCCCTTGACAATCCTATTTTAACAACCAAAAAAAAATAAAATAAAAAAGGAAAATCTTATGTTAACAACCAAAAAAAAAAAAATTAAAAAAAAAAAAAAATCATTTTTTTATCCTCTTTCTTCTAACCAGGAGCGAGGCCTGGGGCGGTCGCCCCGTTCGCCACCCCCTAACGCCGGCTCTGGTTATTTGGATATTTTTCTTAAACATTTTACGCATCTCAGGAACCTCTTGTTTCACACATCATCCTGAACATGGTTCAGTTTCCTATTAAGAAATGATTTGTTGACATACCTTCTTCATTAGAAATTCAGGATTTAGCAAACTACGTGTTAGGATGTTATCCAGTTTAGTAGACAGATAATAAATATTCGTTTTACTTCTCTTAGCCCACATCAGAAAACGTTATTATCAATATGGCATACCATGATTTAGCCATAGTAAATAGCAAATGCTCGTTCTTATTATAAAAAAATTACTACCATTTCATAAAATACTTTTTTTAACCTATTCTTGTTTTGTTTTGTTTTTTTGTTTAGAATCAATTATTGACAATTATTTTTCAAGGATTGCAATGATCTGACAAAAAAAAAAAAAAAGTTCTTCCAAAATTAATGTCAGTAATTTCTTAAATTATCATTTTCTAATTTTTCTTGAGAATTTCTCTGTAAAGATATATAAATCCCACAACAGTGCTTTTCAACCTTTTTTTTTTGCATCATGGCTCACTTATATATTTGGTAAAATCCCATGGTACATCAGATGTTCTTCTTAATGTCCCACGATACCTTTTCAGTGGTTTTACTTTAATATAATATAATAAGAATATAATAATAATAAAATCCTATCAAAAATCTCAACTTGTTTTACTTTTGAATAACAGTCTATTTTAAATACTTAAAAGTATTCTAAAATGACGGGAAAATACTTTATAAGCCAATTTGAAAATTAATTAATACTTCTTATTAATTTATTACTAGAACGACGCATAATGTGTTTAAATTTGTTTGTCCAGATTTTTTGATGTCAAGAATTTAGTCTAAGTCAATGTATTTGGCTGTACGTGAAACGAAATCATTAGAAGTTGTATGGATCTTTACAAATTTAATATAAATTTGTAATTTGAAATAACCAAACTCAATGCAGCGTTGAAACACGTCAGACATGACGTCACGCCCATGTTTAAAGATGGCGTCCCTACTATTTTCCCCACTTCACCACGACGGATCGCGATTACACAATTATTATCAGCGTATTGACATTTTTTTCCCTTATAAATGAAGTTTACACTGAAATACATGAAGTTCATGCGTCAAAATTTATCAGAGAGTTTGTAAAACCTCGGCTTTACATCATTTCGGCTGTGTCGCCGCTCTCTCAATACTCAAGGAAGTAGGGGGACAATGACGATGCGCGTGCCCTCATTGTTGCCCAGACAGGATTATTGTTATTGGCTGTTGGACATTCGTTATTGTTATTGTTAAAACTGGTAACTCAATTTTTTATTTTCTTTTATTTTAACAAAATTTGGCTTAGACATTAAAATTATATGTGGGCTGTTGTGGAAGTCATGGCTTTTAAAAAATGAGCTTAGAACATCTTTTTAAATCTTGTGTTTTTCAAAAAAATTCAGGATATTTAAAAAATATGGCATTTGTTTTACTTCCTTTAATACTGCCTCAATTTCGACGAACCTATTCTTTTAGGGCAGCAGGTTGCCATTATGTTTCATAACGAGAAACCGAAGCGCTGGCTACTACGAAAGTGGTAAATCAATTTTTTTATATTTTTTTTTATTTTAATAATATTATAATATTATTTTAACAATTAAGCCGATATTCAAATTACATATGGGCTGTCGTGGAAGTCATGGCTTCTAAAAAAATTAGCTTAGAACATCTTTTTCAATCTTGTGTTTTTCAAAAACGTGGAATTTGTTTTACTTCCGTGAATATTTCACGGGTCGCAACTAGTGTTTCTTAATAAGAGACCCATTTTAGAATTTTCTTCCACCACACAAATTAGAGATGATGAGGCCACAACAATATTAGGACTTAAGGCAATGAATAAGAATGTCAAATAGTAAGAAGTTAGATTAAATGCTTAGATGGTTTCAGGAATATTTTCGTGTATCTAGTCCAATTCAGTAAGATTTCGTAATTTTTTACTGTTTTTTTTTAAAAAAAAGAATTCTACATGTTTTCATGTTTTGTTGTTCTATTTGAAATAGAAAGATTATTACGGAAAACGATTCATATTGATTTTAGTACAAATCAGACTCATAGAAAACTCTCAAGGAGCAATAAACTGAAAATACTTTGTCCATAAGCACAATAATCGCTATAATTAAAGGAATATACAAGCAAATATAGTGAAATATATA
>JAFIDM010107817.1:22122-86946 GCA_023159025.1 Thereuonema tuberculata | reverse complement strand
AATTTTAATGTGTTTACGTATCTTTTAGGCATTTTTTCTTTATTTTGATGCCGTAAGAAATTCATTTAAGGCTGGCAGAGCCCAGCACATGGATTTTATTTTTCTTTATTTTTAATGTGTTTTTATGTTTTTAGTTTGTAGTCATGGAGGTTCCACTGCTCTTCCTATTCAACTTCTAAGTCACCTCCTTTATGAGACCTCCAAAAGTTCATTCTGACTACCCTCAACTGATGATCGCCTAATAAGCGTGAAACAGGCTTGTTTTGAGGTGTCAGATGAACATTGGTCTCAAATTTTAAAGTAATTTCTTATAATAGTATTTTTTATTTTAGTAATTTTTAAATTTTAGATACTTTAGTCGTGTTTTTAATTTTTCAATTTTAAAGGGAGCAAAGTCTTTTAATATTGCATTTAGTTTTCAAAATTGTTTCTAAAATTTGCCGCTGATGACATGGTTGGTAAATTTATTTTATCACCATAGAAACAATGATCTGATCTTTGTTTTGGCATTTTCAGGCAGTGATTTGTTCTTTGTATTGGCATTTTCAAATTTCTTATCACTGTCCGGCTTTATGTATATATATACAGTACTTCATGTGTACTTTCATCTCACAAAAAGGCACTCCGATTTGAAAGATACACGACGTGTCGACTCCTTGTTAGTGTTTATTTATGAATAGCTTGAAAACGAAATAGGATTTATTCCGAAAATTTGCAATATATATTATTTATTATTTTAAGAAATAATTTGAAGAAGTTTTTGTGATGGATTCTAATACATAAAATGAAGAGGAGTGAACTAAGAAGGAGGTACGATGTTGTTAAATAATAAGATGGATAATAATATACTCATGAAATTGATTAGAATGGTAACGGATAACCTCTTCTTTAAGCATGGAAATAACATTTTCAAACAGGCCAAAGGATTCCCAATGAGATCACCATTATCTAGAAGTATATACAGCATATTTATGAATTTTTTTGAGTTAAATTTAATAGTAAATACTAAAATTGATTTTGATTATTTGAGATATGCGGATAATGTATTGATTATTTGATATGGTACAATAAGGCAGTTTGACATATTCTTTAAAGACATTAATGAGAGAAATAAAGATATTAAATTTAAAATGGAAAATGAGATGGATGGTAAATTACATTTTTTCGACGTGTGTTTAATAAAAAAATATAACAATCTACGAGTATTACTGAAGCATTATGGGAAGGAAACTCAGTGACCATGTTTCAATTTTCGTTCAGATCATGGGATTCATATTAAGAAAAATATAGTTGAAAGTTTTATTGAAAGAATAAATAGAGCAACTAGTAATGACGATAAATATAAGTTAGGATTAGAGGACATTGATGAAAAGTGGTTATAATGAAAAATTCATTTATAGGGTGTTGAAGGATTATGTTACTATTAAAATTAAAGAATAAAATATTGCCACCAATATAGCACACATTTATTAAAATATTATTTACATTTAAAACCTGGACGTACGCATTCGATCCCCCGCCTTTATTTGGGAACCTTTTTCAAGTCACTGGATAAAAAAGACAAAAACAAAACGTTTACCTCCTGCAGGAGTCGTCAAAAAAATGATTCCCTTGGTGATATGGGTAATGTTGTTTGAGTCTCCCTCTGGTGTTGGGTGTTAGAGTCTTTAATCCGTCGTCTGCTAATTATGAAATAAAGGCGCTCTGACTTTAGATTTTTGGAATTTAACTTAAATGTCATATTCAAGCACATTGCTGGTGGATAAGTCCTTGTTGTAACTTTTGCCTGTTTTTATCATTATGGATTCAAAGAACTTTCTTAGATATTCATTTTCGTACTGTCCCAGGATGATTGGATTTTCGGTGTCAAGTGTATGTGAAAATTTATTACAATGAACAGCCGTGTGATACATTTTGTTTTTCTTTACTACGGCAGTTTCATGTTCTTTGAGACGTTTTTTTAATGATCTTTTTGTTTGACCAATGTACAGACATTCTGTTTTGTCCTGATTGGATTTGCATTTAATGCCATACATAGTGTTTAATTTAGTTTTTTTATTAGTATCCTTTTTGCTGACTACTTTCTTTTTATTAAGAAAACTTGCTATCGTGTTGTTAGGTTTACATGCAACTCCTATTCCCGCATTAAAAAGTATGGGTTTTACTTTATTATATATTACCTCATCGTAGACCATGGATTGATTGACATTTTTCTTCTTAATTTTAAAGAAAATATTTTAATAAATGTGTGCTGTATTGGTGGCAATATTTTATTAGAAGTTTTTAGCACGTAAAATTTTTTTAACCAATATGTAAAATTCAAGAAGTTGAACAAAACAACGAAGATAGATTATTCCTTATTTAAATATAAAAAGTTTAGAGTTGAAGAAAATTTATAATAAATATAATATGAAAGTGATAGTTGAATATAAGGATAAGATAAAGAATATTTTATGCCAAAAGTGAAAAGAAGTGAAAAAAGGTATGACATGGGTATATGTATAAAATAGAATGTCTAAATTGTGGGGGTTCCGTATTGGAGAGAGTAAAAGTACAGTTAAAGAGAGCGTTTATGAAAATACCAATTATATTGAAAAGAAGCAGAAAGATAAATCGGAGTTAGCAGAACATTTCTGTGATTTAAATCACAGCATGATTACGTAAATGAAAATACTATATAATGAAAAAAGATAAGAAAACAAGAAAAAATATTGAAAGTTTATTTATAAGAAATACAAAGAATGAAAATATCAATAGAAATGAAGGGTTAGAAATAAATAGAGTCAGTAAAATTGATGAGATATATCTTGTATAAATAAAAATCATATAATTGTAAAATTTGAAGATTTGGATTTTTCATGAATGTATTTGATTGTTGTAATTATGTTATAATGGGAAGTTAAGGTTCGTTGTCATATGAAAGGAGTATCATTTTGATTTTGATTTTGTAGCAATGTCTAGGATGTGTGACATGGCATAGTAATTAACATTTCTAAATTAAATATTATTTATTTATTATTTACACTCATTAACAAAAAAAACGACGAACCTAGAAGGAGTTGTCCGATAGAGACAAAAATTGTTGGAGAGGAAGATTATATACAGAATAAAAAAGGATTAAACTTTCAGACAAATTGAATGATTTATTTCAGAGTTCCAGAGTTTACAAAGTAACGGGCTCAATAAGGTGTCGACCCACCTCTACCCTGAATGCAAGCTGCCACATGACGTGGCATAGAGTGATAAAGCTCCCTGATGGTCTCCTGCGGTATTTCTTGCCAAATTTGCTCCAATTGCCGGGCTAGGTCATCCACATTCCTTGGTGGATGCACTCGCCTTCCCATCATATCCCAGACATACTCGATTGGAGAGAGATCTGGGGATCTGGCTGGCCAAGGAAGTATTTCACAAGCTGCAAGACAGGTCATAGCAACACGTGCCGTATGTGGTCTGGCATAATTTTGCTGAAAAATGAGGCCAGGGTACTGCAAAAGGAAGGGTAGCAAATCAGGTCTCAGAATGTTGTCGACGTACCGCTGTGCTGTAAGTGTGCCGCTAATGACGACCAAAGGGGTCCGGTTATCAAGGGAAATGGCACCCCAGTCCATAATTCCTGGTTGAGGGCCTGTGTGGCGTGCCATAGTGAAAGCAGGATCGACACGCTGCCCTGGGCAACTCCAGATACGTCTGCGACGTCTGCGTTGGAAGAGGGATTCGTCGCTAAACACAATACGTCCCCAGTCAGCATCATTCCAACCGGATCGAGCCAAGTACAACTGTAATCTGGCCCGACGGTGAGCAGACGTGAGTGGCAGGTGGCGTAGCGGTCGGTACGAGCGTAGATGTCGCTCTCTCAGCCGTCTGTGAATGGTGGACACTCGTGTGCGGGTCGCACGTCTGATGGTTGATAACGATGATTCAGGTGCTGTGACAGTTGATCTGATAATCACTCTATCCTCCCGCTCTGCTGTGGCCCTAGGTCAACAGCTACCTTCATGACGCTGAAATCTGCCATTGTCCACCCATTCCTGCCAGCAAATTCTAATCGCCGCATCACTTCGACCCATATGACGAGCGATTCTCCGATTTGCCCAACCTGCCTCTTTCAATCCAACGATACGACCTCTTTCAAACTCTGACAGTTGCACGTAATGAGCTCGAATCCTGCGGCGATGCATTTTTTCAGTCGTTGAAAAGTATCCTAACTCGCAATGCAACAGATATTTTGACCATCAGATTGAGAATCGCTTCTTATATACACCTGCTGAGTGCGCAGTTCCGATGCGCTGTAGCTCTCGCTATTCGTTATTGGACACCAAAGTTTAATCATTTGCATGGGCGGTCCCAATGTCTTTGCATACGAAATTTCATTACGATCGGACAGCTCCTTCTAGGTGAGTCGTTTTTTTTTTTGGTAATGAGTGTATATTATTTAAAATTTGACAAAGGAAAGAAGAAGAACTTTCCGAAAATGCATTATTAATATATCGGGTGTGCAAATAATAACTTGAGGTGTTCACAGCCCTGTTGCGAGGAATATATTGAACGAATCGTAACAACAGTCGGTGGACATACAGAGTGGAACATGCGGTTTCGATTTCATAAAAAAAAAAAAAAAAATAGTATCAAAAGTCGCCAACAGGGGAAAATTTGGCGCTGTTAACGCTTTAATTTGCATAACCGCATTATGTGTTGAGTGATCTGGAGAAAAAGAAAGATTTGGAGAATTTACATCACCCGGCGACGAACTGCCTTTCGATGGCTCTTACCTTACGTTGACCGTGCTTTGTTAATGAAGCTGTGCTATCAGCGGGACGAGAATGCCAGTGCTGCCCTTCGGGAATTTCGCCCGGTTGAAGATGCTATGAAGAAGACCGATGAGAATAACAAATCTATGAAAATTCAACTCTTTGAAACTACTGGGACTCTAGCAGTGCAACCAGACCGGGGACGCAAAGCTATCAGTCACCAACACGTTGAAGAAGTTGCAACTGCTGTTGTGGCACAGGAGATGACAAATGTTTAGGGTACCAGCAGTGCACGGGCAATATACCATCAAACGAATATCCCATACTCAACGGTGCGGAAAATCCTGCATCAGATGTTGAAGTTTTACCCGCATAAAATCTGTCTGTTCAAGAATTGCGCCCTGGCGATACGACCACCCGCATTGAGTTTGCATTATGATTCTTAGCACGCATGGAAGATGATGAAGCATGGCCGTTGCGGATTTTATGGAGTTGCGAAGCGCACTTTTACTTGAACGGTGATATTAACACACACAATTGCCGCTTTTGGGCTGTGACTAACCCACATGAGGGCCTTCAGATGCCTATCCACTCGCCGAAAGTCACAGTGTGTTGCGGCTTTACGTCATCGTTTATCATCGGTCCTTATTTTTATGAGGAAACTCACCGAAGTGGACTAGTGACCTGTTCCGTCAATGCTGCACGGTATTCCGATTGCTAAAGAACTTTGTTGTTCCACAACTGCAGCAAAGAGGATGTCTTGATTCGATCATCTTCATGCAGGATGGTGCACCACCCCACATCAGATGTCACGTACAGCATGTGTTGCAGCAACATTTCTCTGACTCCAGAATCATTAGTCTGCATTTCCCACAGCATGGCCACCGAATTCGCCTGATTTCAATCCTTGTGACTTTTGGATATGGGGATTTCTTAAAAGTATTATGTATCAAGGACATGTCCCAGATATCCCGATGTTGAAAGATCAAATTACATTACAGATGTGACAAATCCATTCTGTTATGTTTCGAGAAACCATGCAAGATGTCGTGCACCGCATGCAGCTCGTGAAACATCACAATGGAGGAACCCTATTTGTAATCACCAATAAACTTTATATATATTGTTACGAATCTTCATGTGTGGTATCTCATTTGGCAATTACTTATTCATAACTCTTCCGTACTACAACCTTTACAGCGCCACATTTTCCCCTTTTGGCGGCTTTTAGTACTTTATTTTTTGTTTTTGAAATCGAAACCGCATGTTCAACTCTGTATGTCCACCGAATATCATTATGATTCGTCCAATACATTCCTCGCTAGAGGGCTGTGAACACCTCACGTTATTTAATGGCCACCCGATGTATGTTTTTTTTTAATTTTTGGTATTGAAGATGTCTTGTATCTTATGATATGATAAGAATAAACTTTACAAGGAAGAGGTATGAATTTAAGTTAATCGACTATGCTTTATTCTGAACTATTTAGAGCATTACAATGTATTTTGTCGTAAATAAGTTCTACTTATAATTAAATTGACTTACACTGAACATTAATAAAAATAAGCAACGTCTTACTGATGGTAAAATTAAGAATGTGTTCTGGATTATTAAAAACAGACAAAGGGCGAATGAATGATGAATAATATTATTTAACCGAAGTAATACTGATTTGCTGGTTTCTGATAGAAAACAGTTCATTTTAAGTCGACGAAAAATACTTCGAATTTGAATTCTCTTATTCAATGAAAACTTCAAAGTTAAAAACATGAAAAAAAGTATATCGTTATTGCAATAAATCATTTGTGACGAGTAACAGGAGAAGTTTGAAGCATTCCTCTCACCAAAATATTTTTTAGACTTACTCCCTAGAATCGTGAAATTTATTATTATTTTTTTTTTCAAAAGTAGAAATATTTCATTTTGATATGATTCAAACATTTCCCTGAGAACACTGCATAAAAAGAATGAATACTTCAATGAATTTTGAGTGCTGTGATGAAATTAAGAGATCACATGTATGAATATTTATACAACAATTGACGTGTAAGGTATATGTGAAGGTATATGAGAGGATTATAATGTGTAATTGGAGCCTTTCTGAAAAAATGTGTATTTTAAACTGTAAGGAGATCGGCATTCTTAGGAACTCAAGAGATCTGTGAAATGTAAATGTGTCGATGTGAGAATGCTTTGAGTGAAAACAAGAATGAGTCTTTGAAATTGCCTAAGATATCTTCAATGAACGCCATAACAACGAACCCATTATTATCTGTCTTGTGAATTATGATGGTGAACATATAGGGGATTGCGTTGGATTTAGCATTAGAGTTTTGTTTTATCATTAGATATGACTAAGACTGGATCGAAAAGTTTAGATACAACGGAAATGAGAATTGTTCAATTATAGAAAGGTAAGCAAAAATTGAAAATTTGGAAAGTAACAGACAGATACATTTAATGATGAATGCAGTGTGTTGATGAAGTTTGGAAGCATCTGAAAATTTTCTCGGGGGAAGGACCTGTGTTACGTCTTCAATTCACTTCATTTTCATGCAGAGAATCTCTTGAAATAAGTTATAAAAGATACAAAAGCTTAAAAGATATTTCTTTACAAATCCATTTAGGCAAATAAGTGCATTTAAGAAGGCAAAGGTATAATACCATAGAGTACGGCAGTATTTCAAAGACAAAAATTTACAAAAATGAGTAGTTTAAAGAATGTAATGTAATGTGGTGAGTGTTGGTGTTAGGGAACCCGAGCACCGTGACCGTTGGTCAATTAGCTTAAAGAAAGTTTGTAATATTTGTTTAATAATTTGGGTCACATTTAAATAAAGAAAATGGGCAGTTTTAAAAAATATATAGTCTTCTTTATAATTTAAAAGCAATTATTGTCAAAGGATAAGCAATTTATTAAGATCTGTCTTTATGAACAAAAACTTTTAAATTATTCACAAATGCTGCCGTATTTTCAATATTTATTGAAAACTTTTTTTTTCTCTTTTTTTTTCAATATTATTGCTTGGGTATTGACTCACTCCCTCATTATTATTCAGTAGTTAAGGTCTTATTGAAATAATGAAATTTAAGTGTGTGAACGTTTATAACTTATATTTAGTTGATTTTATAAAAAGTTGTCTCTTTCCTTCCAGATAATTGTTATTTAAATTTGATTTAAATTATTTAAATATCTAACTTTTAATATTATAGCCTTTCCTAAAGCCAGTCTCTCTAGTTACTGCTCAATGACGTCAAAGAATCAACAAAAAATTCACATTATATATAATTATATATCCTTTACAAGAAAAAAAAAATCATTGTAAATTATTTATTCAATGCAATCGATTTTTCGTTTTCAAGTTAAGCGTTATTTTTCGTTTGGTTGGGAAAACCTTAATTGGAAATTAATAAGTAATTTACTGTATATAATTCAATATCAAAGCCTTCATTATAACTGCATTAGTGCTCAAAAACATTATTATTGAATATTATATCCTTCCGGACGAGTATTATTATACCCTTCCGAAGAAAAACAACAGCATTGTAAATTTACAATGTTAAGTTAATTTATATTGTAAATTTACAAGTTAAGCCTTTCCTTTTCTTTGGTTGGGAAACCCTTGCTTGGAAATTGATAGAATATCATATATAATTCAGTAACAGCAATATTCATTACAGCTGTATTGATGCTCAAAAACTAAAACACCACAATAAAGACTAATAAAAGAGAGAATTCTGTGGCGGACAACAAAGCGAGACAGTTGATCTGTCCTATGAAGAGAAGGTCATATGCTACATCTTTATGAATTTTGATTTTTTGCTGCCATCAAGTAAGCTATCATTTATCGTGTGTTTATTAGATGTGGTATTAATAAGGCACTATACTTTAGTACATTAAAATTTAATGCATTTTAGTAGCTGATTAAGCTTAGGTACATTTCAGAAGATAAGAAATTTGAAAGAATAAGGATAGAGAAGATACAAACAAACTAGATGGGTAGGCTTCTATTAGTATCATAGGGTGAGAAGCTTTGGGGACTAAAGATAGACTTCGGGAAAGAGGGAAAGATCTTTGGTGAGAAACTGAAAATAAGGTTACTTAGTCTCTAAGACGGCATTAAGGAATGTGAAGAGACTAAGGAGTTATGGGTTTCATAATGAGATTCAATAATAGTAAAAAGCGTTAATAGTTAATCTTGGGATGGTAATGATATAAGATATAAGTTCAAAAAATAAATAATTGCATAAAATTAAATTGGGAAAAGAATTATAAAATATACTTATATATACAGGGTGGCCCGTATATTTAGGTTGGTCATACAAAGGAATCAATGGCCAATCGTATACAGTATATTCATTTGAGTCATTTTATATTCATATATACTGAATATATACTGGGTTATTTATTAATTATTGGCCGATTGTGACACAAATGATGGCAAGAGTTGATGATGACCTGCCTAGAAGGTACAAAAGATTAGAGATCCCGGTCTTGAAAACTGGCCCCCACCGACCCCAAAAAGGAAACCAATCAAAAATACACAATAATACAAGAAATGTCAATTCCTTGTCCTGCGATCCGCTGTAATCAAAAGGAATTTAATAAAAGCATAAAAAAGTATTAAAATTACGCAGCATTAATAATTAGGAAATTAACGTGCCTAATAATTCAATAAATGGTAATCAATAGAAGCACAAGGGAAATTAAAAGGATTTCGCACCCCTGTCTCTCGTCGTCGAGAGATTAGGACGGCCGATCCGTCCTCTTTTATTAAATTCCTTTTAATCCTAGCGGAACAGAGGACATGAAATCGACATTCTCTATTATTGTATTATTGTGAACTTTTCTTGGATTTCTTCCGGGGCGGGGGTGGGGAGCCGCTTTCGGGAGCGAGACGGGGATCCTTAACCTTTTGCAAATTCCAGGACTGTCATCTAACGAGACCCAAAGAGACGAAACGGCGAATTCTTTTTACTTTCTCTTGCGCCTCTCTTTTTTTTCATTTATTGAATTATTGGGCACGTTAAATTCTTTATTAAAGGAGGCCTTGTTCATTCAACCACAATAAGCCTATTCAAAAGAAATTTGGAACAAGAAAATGTTGGTAAAATTAAAGGACATGAAAGAAAACCGATGTTCACTGCACCTCAAGACGTAATATGGAGAGGATGGACTGTTTCAGAGATCGCAGCCTATCATTAAACACGCTAAAAAGACAAAGTATTTTGTGAGGGAACAAAGCAAGTTCGAATACAGTCGGGTATGGATGCTTGCATTCTTTTCATAAGATGAAGAAGAGTCGATTTCAATGGCAAAAAGATTATATGAGTATAGCAAAAGAAGATATAAGAGTTGAAGTTGTTTTGTAACAAGTTGAAATTCAACCTGTTTGGCCTAGGTGTGTTTTAGCGAGTCTCTGCAACTCAATTGCACTGAGACTACCATCAGGCTCCTTAAAGTAATGTGAAACAGATTTTTAAAGAAAAGACAAATTATAAAAATTATAAGTATCCCCTCACTCAGAATTACTTATTTTTCAAAACTCTCTTATTCACCAATGTCATCTTTGCACATTATAGTATTTAGCAAAGTATCTCGTGACATTCTAAAAAGATATATTCTTAACGGAAGGTCCTAATCACATTCAAAACGTGGAAGCATTTTTAACTTCTCATTTCTCAACAAATTTCGAAATATCCTTTCATAGATACAGGGACAAATTTCTCTTAGAAACACGTTTGGTTGTACCTTCTGATTTTTGAAGGTAATTTCATCATATGTCACTAATGATCGACTTAATATTCCAGCAGGATTTCATGCTTATTCAGAGCTCTTCCGAAAAAGAACATCCATTAAAATATGCAGAGCATCCTAAAATGTCTTCTTAATCACTAAAACGATATTTCATCTTCATTTACAGAAAACTTATTCAGATTGAATAACTTAGTTTAAGAAATCTTTCTTCTTCCTCAGCTGAATTCGTTATGATTCATAAAATGTATAATAAAATCTATCATAAAATGTATCGTAACGAATTCAGTTCAGGAAGAAGATTCTCTAAGAGTTCCGATCAAGGTGAACCACTAGAAGAATACACAGAATATCCTGGGAAAAGTTACTGAGGTGGTTTTCCATTGTCTTCCTCAGTAAATCATTATAGAATGACTTTACACCTGAAGGGAATGGAAAAGAATCAGACAACACAGGAAAAGAAGTAAACATCCATGCCGATACAGAAGTCGAACCCAGGTTCAAACACATCATCTCGTGGCAGAGCGTCTCCTTGACCTCAAGGCTATGCAAAACGGTACTTTGGATTTAAAACGATTAAGGCAAGGCATTTAATGACCTCTACTTTGCTAATAAATAACAAATAAAAAATGCATTTATGATCTAAAAAAAGTAAATAAATGACAGAGAAATAAAAAAATGACCAATAAAATATTTGAATTTACCTTTTCTTAACTTTGAGAACCAAAAAAAAATTATGAAATACTTATTATAAAACGAGATTAAGTTGGAACTCTTTTGCGAGCAGGTTTTCTTTCATGGAAAAATTTGTTGGCTTGAATGAGGAAAAGCAAAACAAGCAAAAATACTGAATAATAAATAAAATCTCAAAGTATAGTAAAAATACCATTGCCTTCCAAAAAACAACTAAAAATTCTCAAAATGACCTAAGAATTGCCAAAAAATGACCTATTCTTAAAAAATACGAAAAATGTAAAAAAAATAAAATAATAATGCACTAACGAATTGCCTTTTTTGTGGGTTTAACGTGTGTTTATAATAATACGGATGAAATTAAGGCCACCACACATGGATGTGTGGTGACCTTAATTTCATCCGAATTGCCTTTATTTAACCAATTATTTAATGTTATACATTTTCATATATGCGAGCCATGTTTCAACCTTCGTAGAAAAAAAAAAGCAAAATCATCAAATGCCTTGCCCTAAAAATTATTAATATCAAAAAAAAAAATCATTAAAATATTAACAGTTTAATGGACTTTTCTAGAAGTGTTAAGGAGTTAACTTAAAATAGCCAATTTCCTTTATTCATCCTTTTTTTTTATTCAATTGCTCATCTTCTACATTTATCTTCATCTAGATACTAAAAATGACATTTACAAGGGAAGTGGGTGACATCGACGTGACATCGAACCACACGAAAATGTGCTTAATATAAATCGCTCATCCCAAAAACAGTGGTGTGAGTCATTCTCATGCAAAACTACACGTCTTACCACGACAGACATTTGAATGATCACCTATTGAAGATCCAAGAGAGGAACTTTGGTAACGCAAAGAAACAAAATATTGTTATATTAGGACTAAAAATACACTATAAATAATTTCAATGTCGTGACTATATTGCTGTATTTCCCTCAGCTTAAAATAATTATGCTATCTGAACAACAAACGTTTCCTATTGACCTGATGGGGTTGCACAGCTAATCAGTCTTCAAAGTGCAGGTGTGGGATTTCAAACGATGATATTAGTATGCCAATGTCATAACCTGTCTTTTGCCAAGCATATTGAAACATAGTCTTGTACTTCGGTGCAGAAAGTTTTTTGTATAGCACAGAGTGAAGTCTGATGATGAAATGACGATCGTGTAACTTTACTTTTTAAGCCTATTTCTAAATACTACTTCACTTTTTAGGCTTACAAAATCAACAATCCTTCTCATGTAGAACTGAAGTTGACTAAAGAAGTACACATCAAGAGGTTGGCAATATTTTGTTGTCTTTGGTGGCAGTATCTTGAGATTAAGTACTTGTTAGTGGAGTATAACATGCCACCGTCAGATGGCGCTAGCAGATAACAGCTGAGTTTTGCATGGGAATGACTCATACCACTGTTTTTGGCATAAGCGATTTATATTCTAAGCACTTTTTCGTGCGGTTCTCAGCGCTCGAGATCACGCACTTCCGATGTTAGTAAATATTGTTTACATCGTTTTCACTATTCTAACCAAAGGTATTAAACTACAATTGGAATCAGAATTCTCTAAAATGCGCAGAGATGGCATAAGATCTTTACAATTTTAATTTTATATGTTTTAAAGTAGTTTTAGAAATTATTTTTATAATTTGAATAAATTCAAAATTTAGAAAGGAAAAAAAAAAAGAAAATCCAAGAAGTAAATTTTACAAGTTCAGTGAGGTGTTCTGTTATCAAAATTCTTTTGTAAATGTATTTAAACAGCAAGAAATGAATACAGCTAAAAGTATTTTAGTTATTTTAGTTGTATTCATAATTAAATAAAATTTAGAATAAAAGTATTATTCCTTGACTTATATAAATGTTATCTGTCAGTGTAGCGCAGTCTTAATATCAGTGTAAGCAGTGGTCTGCCACGAGGCTGATACATCTGAACATGGGTTCAAATTAGGGAGCATGGATGTTTGTATGGATGTTTCTTTCTTTTCCTGTGTTGTCCATTTTTTTCTCTCTCCTTCTCTTCCATTCCTCCATCTATAGTAAATTATATTCTAATTCTAAAGTTTTTATAGTTGGACTATGACACTTAGTCAGAACGGTACTAGGTTTCTTTCCCTTTGGAGAGCGTTAGGCTAATCACCCGACCTCACCACAGTGCCGGGTTATGAAACGTCGGGTATCTTAGCTCCAGCGCCCTAACGGACCTTCTATAGTAGTCTATAGTAGAATACACCTACATAGATACAAGTGAGTTTACAGCGGTCCTGTAAAGTAGCTACAAAGAAAACAATATAATTGGATCAATTGCTATTTATTACTAAATTATCTGTTTTGTGTTCGAGAATATTTGTGTTTATCCACGAGTAAGTTTTTATTATTAATTTTCAGTAGATTTTATTATAAGTTCTAAGCACGAATATTCTTTATTATTGACGACAACAAAATTGATTTTAGATAAATATAAATTGCCGTAACTATGGGAAAAACTGCAGATATTTTGAAGGCGGTCTTTTGCAGCAGAACAACATAGAGACATTAACTATATTTTATTTCGGCCCACAATTATGTTCACTCACTTCCTATGCTGCTCTGAATAAGCTAAAAATCGTTATTCGTTAACGAAGTTATTTAATAATTTTAATTAATAGTTTTTTTTTATGTACTAGGTCATTACCAGTGTGTAGATTGATTGATATAGATTTTTGAAGAAGAGATATGTTGAGATGGATGTGTGTTGATATAAATGAAGATCATAGCTTGTATACGAAATTTTTGGCGACGAATTGATTGTGACTATTCTTTCGAGTGAAGATAACCAAATTCTGATGACTTGTGACAGAAAGACATAAAGTTGTGCGTGAGTGAAGACAACGTTCTCCAAATATATGGCAACTTTATTTAGAGTCTGTCTTTGAGCTTTATTGATAAACATCGCATAAAAAGGCCTGATCGGAAATTGCTTTCTTGTGAAAGTGAATGGAAGTAAATTATCGCTTGGTTCCATAGACATCCTGAAATTCTGTTATAATCTCGGCTTCTATGAGATTATTATCGAATGAACGGCATTTAAGTTCAGTTGCGATGCAGTGTCTAAATTTGGGATTAATGTTTTGCAACAATATTATTGGAGATCCAATATGCAATGACAAACGATGTTGATTAATATCGCTATGATTCAAAGCGTTCAGATACTCAGGCGGATAGAGATGTTCTTGTGGTGGATTATCAGAAGTGTCAATTTTACTCGCACTTAAATACTCTCCAGTCTCTCCTTGTATTCTTAGACTTATCATTCGATTGATGTTATCGACACTGTCGTTCATTGGAGTTAGAATTGTCCATTCATTGATTTCAGGTAAGATATTTTTTCTACGAGCTGATTGAACTGTTCTATCACAAAGATTATCAGGCAATGTTATCCTTCTTTATATGGTTCTCGATTGTCTCCGATTCTGAGTAAATATTCGGCAAAATTTCTCTGATTCTGGTCATCTTTGTTGATGAGCCGCGTATTTATCGTGAGTTTCTTGACTTTGATGTGATTCTAGGTTTTTGAGTTACAAATCGTGATTTTTCAGGAATCTACCTAACAGAAATACTGCTTCTTTCTTTCTTGACTCTTTTTTTAATTCGAATTGAAACTTTTCACTGGTTTTTGAGTTACAAATAGTTATTTTTAATTATTCTACTTAATAGAAATACTGCTTCTTTCTTTCTTGACTCTTTTTTTTTATATTCCAATTGATACTTTTCAGTGGTTTTTTTGAGTCACAAATAGGGGTTTTTCAGTATTCTACGTTATAAAAATAGTGCTTTTTTTTTCTTGACTCTGTTTTCTTTATTCCAACATCTCTCGTGTACACACTCTTGATTTTCATTATCTCATAAAATTTCGTTAAATAAGAATATTTAAAATATTGCATCGTTTCGGCAATTATAGTTCTAATTGTATTGTTCGAACTACAAATAAACTGACGGATGGGAAATAAACAAACAATCTTGAGATTAAAAAAAAAAAGGTTGAACACATTCTTTATTGATGGGGGAAGGGGAAGGACAGATAAGTCAAAAAAATAAGATGAAGATAGTTGTAGTCCCCATGGCCTAATAGATAAGAAGTCTGACTTAACATCAGAAGGTTGCAGGTTCGATTCCTGTCGTAGATGTTTCATTGTAAAAATTATTTCTATTTTCCATTCTCACAGAAAAG
The DNA here is from genome assembly GCA_023159025.1 of Thereuonema tuberculata. Taxonomy (NCBI): domain Eukaryota; kingdom Metazoa; phylum Arthropoda; class Chilopoda; order Scutigeromorpha; family Scutigeridae; genus Thereuonema; species Thereuonema tuberculata. The sequence continues at coordinate 71,533 of JAFIDM010107817.1, read as the reverse complement.
TGCACCGGACAGACAGAGAAATAAAAGATTTTAGTAATATAGATTAGTATTATTGATTTCAGAATTAGTTAAAATACTATTACTCCATAAAATGTTATATCTGAAAGAAAAAAATTGATATCCTGTCGTAGCATCATGAAACAAAAGAATATTGTTTTTAAAAAAAAATTTAAGTTTTTAAATTGAATTCGAGTCAACATATTCGCACAAAAACTAAGGTTCCAGTTAATATTGATGACAACCGGTATTTTTATTGCTGTTTTGTTTTTACATTAATTGTTTAAATCTTATTTCTTATTCTATTATATTATTTTTTCTCTTTATTTTGTTGAATATCGCATATTTCTTAAGAATCAGTAATATTAAGCCACAAAGTAATATCAAATGCATTAATGACTTATTTTCTTGCTATGAAACTTATCTGCTACATACATTTCGTCGTAAACAATGATTAATTTTTGTTTTTTTTAGGTATTTCAACTTTTGCAAATGTTGAAAAAAAGAAGCAAAAACGAATTCTGCGCCAAACGAACCCAAAAGAAGATGTTGAAAACTTCCAAGTAATAACGGTATTCATAAATTGCAATACAGGAAAATTGAAACATCTATTAACCTTACTATTATTACATCTTGTTGGCTTATTAACTGCAAAATAAAAATGAAAGATGGAACAGATATTCCTCAACTTTAATTCAAATCTAAACAAGTCTTCTGATTTTTCTGGCTATTTGGAAAAAAAGACAACTTTTAAATTACACCAAAAATTATCCTCATTATCAGCTTTTAGTAATAAAGAATTCACTTAAAAGTATATTCAAAGACTCCAAAAAAGAATTTTCATTCTAAACTACAACTAGATTCTTATTTCAATATTTATACTGGTAATTGTTCTTCTATGCTATTCCAATATTACTAAATGTGATGTAGCTGTAAGACAAATACTATCTAGGCAGGCAAACGCAGGATGAAGAACATTAAGATCAGTATAATTAACTTAGATGTTATTTTTAAAAAGGACGCTGCCTTTGGCAGAAAGTTATATTGGATGTTGGCCTTCTTATTGTGCATTTGTATCTGTTTACAACAAATTTTTAAATTTTATGGGAGCTACAGATATTTTGAACCAGTTGGAAAGCTAGAGCTTATTCAGCAAACAGAAATAAAATTACCTACTTTCATCATCTGCAATTATGTGTCCTCAATGATTGAAAAACCCTTAAAAGCTGAAATCTCGAATAGAGATTTTAAATTAAGTGTAGAGGAAGTTTCAGTTGAAGTCAAGGTAAGTATAAAATATGTATTTCAAAAGAAAGTGATATTTATTATTTTCAATTTATACTAGGCCACCACCACCCCCAGTCTCTCCCTGGTAAGTATGAGATACTTCAAGAAGAATCGATTCCAAGCGGTTATGGCGGTAGAAAGTAATATTTCATTCCGTTTTGTGGCTGGAGAGAAGCTAAAACAATGAACATTCACATTTAACTTATAAGGCTATTAGGCTATTACACTGAACATTTCAGTATAGCCATGTTTTCACAGCGCCAGACATTGGAAACAATGTTGTTTCATTTGTTGAACTGCCATGGACAATGGAAACAAAGTTGCTTCAAATATTGAGCTAAAATTGCTGCACAGCGCCGGACACTGAAACAATGTTGTTTCATTTGTTGAACTGCGTCAGACAATGTTGAACTGCGCAAGACAATGGAAACAATGTTGTTTCAAGTGTTGAACTACAATGGGGAACAATTGTCATATTGAGCTAAAATTATTTTCTGAGAGAAATTAACATATTATTAAGGTGGTTAAAATTTTATTTTAATCCGTCGTTTAATCCGTAAATAGGGGAATTTTTGTGCTGAAATATTGGCTTTAAGCCACGCCTCCAAAAAGCATTGCCACGTGGTCGTGACGTCTCTCTTTCAACAAGTGAGTCAGTCCTGATTAGGCAGGCGCAATGCTAACGTGAGTTCTTACTCACTCACGTTAGCATTGCTTTATTTCAAATGCCGTCTGTGAAACTTTCACAGAAGTTAAAAGATTTTATAAATATTATATTGTGCCAATGTGCAAAAATACAAGCGTCACATCGCCAGACAAAATTGTTAATTCCGTGCCGAACAATGCAGTAAGAAAAGACATCGCTCGCCGAAAAATCTTGTTTTGTCTGTCAAGATCACTTTAATGTATTACAAAATAATTTATATTTCTTTTAAATGTGCATGCTATTAAATAATAATAAAATTATTTCTTTCCTTTAGTTAAAATTATTTCTTACGATGGCCTTATTTGTGACTGCCAATGCATTACTCGGAATTATTTAAATTGTTCTCTGATGTGGCTGAAATTATTTTTAGTATTGTTTTAAAATGAAATAAATACTCAAACATTTATTAGTATTTTTTGTCTCTGTTATAAAATACATTAAAAAAAGTTTAAAAATACGCAGTGATAAACGCAACAAAAAATAAGATTGAATGTTTCAGTTTCATAGTGTCCATCATTTATGAAAAAGAGATTTAACGTGCCTTTACTAAATTCCTTTGTCTACTATTTATATTTTCGGTCAATTAGAGAATAGTTTTATATAGAAAAGATTTAAAATTATATTTTCTTTTTAAATTTATTTAAAAATAACTTCTAAATTATGAAGGTTATTAACGTGCGGAAAGTATCAATAACAATCTGACCAATACGAATAATTTAGAAATAACTTCTAAATTCTTTTCCTTTTTTCCGTGTTTTGTTAATGCTAAATTTTTCTTTTTTCAAAAGAAGCGAAAAAAGTTTTTAATTTTTCTTAATTTGTTTATTAAATTCGAGCGATTTCCTTTTGAAATATGTAAATATACATTTGCTTTTGCTTGTGATTTGCGCGACTCAGTCGTAGCGTAGCCTTCGTAGTAGCTGCGGCAGTCCGCCTTACCAAGGCGGTTCAGCGTATTCACAGAACCCGGACGCGCTGTAGAACTTCCCGTGTTCCACAAAATCGGTCAATTTTGATGACGTAATTAAAGATTTTGTGGCCAAAAAAAAATATATAGTATTTACAGTATACTCTGTGTATGTTATACGTATGTGTTTTATTATTATAAAATTTAGAAGTACATATAAATGCATTTTTTTTGGACCCATGATGGCTTCGCAGCTGAACGTAGCCTATAGCAGAATCGCCAAACGAAATTCTCCCACATCTTAAAATTTCATAAATAAAACTTTTAAAGTTTTCTTAAACAGCATATCACAATATTTAAAAATCAACAAGTCTTTATGTTTGTTTGGTAAGAGAGTATTGATTGCCTTTAAGTTTTTATGCCATTAATTTCTGGATTAATTAATGTTCATTTCCAGCAAAAAAACTGGCAATCATTAGGGAATATACCCTGAATTGCCCTTAACAAAACTGTGATCCGGCAGAGGCATATCTGAAAATTAAATAAAACAAAAATCGGGAAAGTTAGTTGCTTTGTGTCGAGTCTCACGCTGATCGAGTCTGGCGATGGAGAGTAATGACGTCACACCAATCACAGGGCGTTTTCGTTTTCATGACATCGTGACACAATTCTGAGTCTGTTCGCAGGCCGATTTCTTGAAAAATACTTCAAAATGAGCCAAGAGTTTTAGATTGGAAAACTTTTGAAAGTAGATTAATGGAAATATAAGGTCAAATATGATTTTTAATTTTCATAATTGTTCCCCATTGCTGCATTGCGCCGGACAATGGAAACAATGTAGTTTCATTTGTTGAACTGCGCAGGACAATGTTGAACTGCCCCGGAAAATGGAAACAATATTATTTCATTTGTTGAACTGCGTCGGACAATGTTGAACTTTGCCGGACAATGGAAACAATGTTGTTTCAAGTGTTGAACTACAATTACTGCACTGCACTGGATAACGGAAACAATGTTGTTTCAATTGTTGAACTGCACCGGACAATGAAAACAATGTTGTTTCAATTGTTGAACTGCACCGAACAATGGAAACAATATTGGTTATATTGTGGAACTATAATTGTTGCACTGTGCCGGACAATAGAAACATTGGCGTTTCAATTGTTGAACTGCACCGGACAATCGGAAAAGAAAGATTTTATTTGGTAATATAGATTGAAAAAAATATATAATAGAAGTAAAAGAAGTTTAAAAGTTTTAAAAGTTTATGAAGTTTCTTCATATAATAGAAGCTTTCATAAAGTTTATTGTCAGTAAACAATATACTGCTGTTTTTTTAATATACCGATATTGAAATATTACTTTTAAGAAATTTATTTTTAAGAATAATTTTTTAAATTATTATTAAATTATAAGATCTTTTATTCAGATATTCTAAGGTCATTCTGAGATCAACATTTTCTACTCCAGAACGAAGTTGATCTGCGTTGATTTGTTTCATATCTTGCATTATTGTCTTTCAAGGATAATAAATCAAGAATATGTTCTTTTTATACCAGGCTTTGTACACCAAAAGTAACAGGGACTGAGATCAGGCGTACGATATTGCCAAGCAGTGAAAAAAGTAGGACGAATCATCTGTTTACTTCGGAAAAGTATGTATAGGTGAAAAAAGATTCAGTGAACGACACTACACTGTGACTTTCGATGAGTATATTGAGTTCTGAGGGAACATACGAAGATTATTCGAAGATTATTTTACGAAAATTATACAGCCATTCAGATAAAAAAAAGGGCCGTGTCATTTCAGAAGATTTTCAATGATCCTGCATTATTGATCTCAATTCCAGCGAAGAAAGATCAGATATTTTCAACAGTGAAATTATTTTTTGTAATTGTCATTGCAATTATCTCTCAAGCTTTAACCTCAGGAAATCTAGCAGAACGGCATTACCTTTACCGTATTGATGTAAAACTTGACTAGAAACAGAGGCTCTGCTGTGGTGACAGTCGTAGCATTTCATTCTTATATTTAACAACTCGTGGATTATGGAAATTTCTAGTGCCAGATGTCTGGTGGCAAAATTTTGTATTTTTTTATTAAACCGAAATCCCGTGTTCCAGAGAGTAAATAGAGCACGTTTCGTAGAATTTCGTTCACTACATTTATCGCTACAGAGCTCTGAACACCACCTCTTTGCTGATGACCACCTTGTACATTCAATTATCGATCAGAATGTGTAACTGCGTATATAGCATTGGAGGTGAGAGGGGCGATAATTTTGAGGATTGATAACGCATGGAAAACAAAGTAAATTTCTCTAGGTTCTAAAGTGTAACAAAACGTACCAAATTTATAGATATTCTTCCGCCGTGATGCACATCCAAACAGACAAACTGATAAAGAAGAGAAAAACTGATGTTGAAAGTGATATTGCAAAGTGAGAAAAGTAAAAAGTGTAAGATGTTGCATACTATGCATGATCACTCAATAAGTCAAATTCGAATATCCTCATCGTAAATAAAAAGTTACTACAAACAAAAAAATACCATTTACAGTAGAGTTAGTATTAATTTTAACGTGTGTGTCTTCTAAATTAATGGGATGAAATCGAGGCCACCACACTGTCAATTATAGAACAAAATTTATAGCAGCGACCCCCTTCCCCCCCGGAATGGAAAATGGAAGGAACCCTGACACACGTGACCCATTGTTCTCCAGCGACTGCAATGTTGTTGTTTGTTTTTTTTTTAAATTTGTAACCGTCCACCTGACGAAACAGTGTTAACACTGTGAAAGTACTAGTAATGTAGTTTATTTTGTTAAGTTTATAAATTTTGTTCTATAATTGACAGTGTGGTGGCCTCGATTTCATCCCATTAATTACAGTAGAGTTATTCATTCATTTCCGTAGGCGGATGAATACTTTTTTACCTGTATTGTTAAATCAATAAGAATGTTCTTCTGAAGTATATGAAGCTTCTACGAAAATTTCATTTCTATAACAAACAGTTTATGAGTTAATTTGCTCACAGATGGACGCCAATGGATGAATGGATTTTGACTTTAGTTCTTTCTACTTTGGGACTGGTAACAAAATAAAACTTCTACTTTTGGGACTGATGCTTAAAAATGATGCTTTTAACTTTAAAATTTCAGCCTATTTGCATAACCTCCTATTGATTTTGAGTACTTGCATTTCATTGACAAAGCACACTGGCAGTTGTTTAACCTTAGGTCCTTGAATACTCGTCAAATATATAACAAATTGTACAGTGATTTTCCTTGTGGCATAGTAAACATTCCTTGTAAAACTCTATTGGCTCTCCCATGATCTTCCTTCCAGGAAAGGAATTATAAAACTTTAATCATTTTCACTTAGTCCATGGGCCAGCTAGCCAAATTTAAGGAAATGGTATAATTTGGGGGTACCAAGTTTCTTTTTCACAGCAGTTAGATAGGGTTATAAGGATGTCAAAAAACCATGATTGCCATCTCAAAGTGGTAGCTAATAAAAATGGCGGCCAATCCAAGATGGCAAGTTTAAAAAATCAACTTTATCTCGAGAACTATTCATCCGATTTCATTACTGTTTTTTTTAAGCTAAAGTTCTACATGTGTGCTTCAAATTTTATCATATGCACTGTTTCGGTAAACTCAACCGTTAATTAGTAATTAAAGAAATATTGAAAATTTTATGAATTTTTTTGTGATTTTTTTTTGTTTTAAATCAAGTTTTTACAAAATATCTTGTACATTAGAAAAAAAAGGTTCGGTGAAAGATATAGTGTAATAAATTATCTTTAATTTGATGTATTACATGTATGGATCTGATGGCTGAAAACACGGAAACCTGAATTTGAGTTTATTTCTGTTGAAATGCACCGTTTACTAAATGATTGTCAGTGAGGGCGAAATTCCTCTACTGACCAGCATACATGTCAGTATTGCTACAGTTTTAGCCTATGACAATACAGACCGTACTGAAGAAACATTAAGCGGAGCTGGCACTTCTCATCGAGTCAATGGTATAATCGTTCAACAAATTTCGTCTACATGCTTACCTCAGAGCTCTTAAAATACAGTAATCAAGGGAAAGCAACGGAGTATCCTGATGACAATCCCTTGTGTACAAGATTACATAGTCGGGAAAGGAAAAACCCTCCTGCAGTAACTACTGTTGAACTTCCACGTGAATGCATTGAAACTGTTAAGGATGCATAACGAAAGAACTTACTTTGGATCGTCAGTAGACTGCGCAATGAACAATGTCAGAATATTTACCTTGTATAAACAAGCCTGCAACAGACATGTCAACTGTTCATGACATTTTAAGACAATGTTTACAGATCAGGTCACAAATTCAGTTAGAAATGATTACATTGGTGCTAGACCAAGCTATCTTTGCCAAAGGTATGGAAATTGTTTTGTGCCATCCACAAACCTTCAAAGACATTTTCATAATGATGGGTGGATTTCATATTATATGCAATTTACTTTCTATCATTGGTAAACTATTTGGTGATGCTGGGTTTGGTGATATAGCAGTGGAAATAGGATGTATTGCATAGGGATTTATCCAAAATGTCCTTCAAGGTAAGCAGTACAATCGTGGAATTCGTTTACGTTAGTGTTTATATGAAGCGCTCATGCGACTCAACTACCAACAATTTGTAGATCACTTGAAAACGGACTTTCCTAAAAAAATTTCTGAAATGGAAAATGTAGACATGCTTATAGAAAAGTTCTGTGACAACATGTGCAATGACACTTTCAAAAGTTCAATTGAAGATTCTAGAATCATTAAAGTCATGGAACTATTTGAAAATTATTTAAACTATGTGAGGAATGAAAATGGACCTCTTTCATCGTTCTGAATGACATACTTAGACCTGTAGGCCTAGAGCTGTTGCTTGGATTAATAAGAAGTAACAGAGAAGGAAACTGGCTTCTTTACATGGCATGTATTCAACAAATGATTATCTGGTGTTTTGCATTGGACAAAATTAACTATGCACAATACTTGTCGGTTAACTATGCAGACATGTCTAATCTGGCTGACGCTCATCCTGAAATTAGTAAACACTTAAAAGAGGGAGGGTTTTGTGTACAACTCGGTAGCCAAAACCCGTTTTCACGTATTCCTGTAGATCAAACACTGGAGGAGACAGTCAACAAAGATACACAAACTTCAGGAGGTACAAAAGGATTCAATTTAAAAAAAGGTGCTGTGGAAAAGTACTACATAACTGCTGAATACCGTGCATCAGCTTTGAGACAGTTACGAGAAAACTTAAATATTACTAGTAATTTTTCCCACTCAGACTTACATGCACTTCGAATAAAAATAGATGAACTATGTGTCTCGTCTGCAATTCAACTATTACATACCGAGTGAACAAATCCATTTGACACGAATCCTTCAGATATAGTCAGCTTATCAACAGGAAGAGCAGTACCTTCAGATGTTCAGTCATCTCTGATCAGTGTGCGAAAAAAAGGCGAAGAAGCTTATGAAACATTTAATAAAGATAGTCTGGAAAAAGGGGAGAAGTTTTTTGACCCCCATAAAAAAAATAACATAAAGACTTTTAAATCCACATAAACTTCGAAAAAATATGGCAATAATAAAGATGTGATCATTAAGTCAAACAAAAATCTTTTTTGCCAGTATGATACTCAATAGCAGAAAACCGACGTTTGAATATGCTTGAAGTGTTCAATCATCCTTTGGGACCTTTATCTTGGAGTATTTCTAACCCAGATGGAAATATGAAAAAAACTATGAAAGCCGTGCTGGGAAAGCACCTGGAAAGCTTAGTCTCACCTACATATGGAAATATATCTTCATCAGCTACGATAATTGATGGGATGGCATTAATTCAAAAATTACATGGAGAGAATAGAACATTTGATCAGTTATCTGATGTAATCCTCATTCAAGTCTTAAACACAGCCTACTACAGCACTGGAATTGATGTTGTGTTTGACATCTATAAAGACAAATCAATAAAATCGGCTGAACGCCGCAGTCGAGGTTCAGATGCAGGAATACATTTCAAGAATATTAAAGGCGATCATAGAATAATAAAATGGAGATGTCTCCTACAAGGTGTTGACAGTAAAAATAAATTAACAATGTTTCTTGCTGACAGCTGGCAAGAAGAAAATAGAAGGACAAAGATTGGTAACAAGACTTTATACGTTATTCACTCTAACAAGTGTATTAAAATAACTGGCAGTGGGTCTCATGAAGTGGAAAAACTTGCCTCTTCTCAAGAAGAATTATATGCGCATGATGCTACGTATAAAGAATGCTGCTATGGAATCCAAATGTAATATGTGTATCTGATGACACAGACGTGTTGGTTCTGGCTCTTTATGCATCATCCAGCATCAACGTAGCGAGCAACCTATATATAAAACGTGGATCTAGTGGTCGAATCAGATTGATAGACATAAAAAAAACTAACATCTGTCTTTGGCTGTAGTATGGAATTAGCATTGCCAGGATTACATGCTTCGACAGGTTGTGATACAGTGAGTGCGGTTTTCTGGGCAAGGAAAGCTAAAGCGTTGAAACTGATACAAGCAAATACAGAATTTAGCTTGCTGTTTTTACGGCTTGGGAGTGAATTTACACTTTCAAATTCTGACCACGATTTAATCCAAAAGTTCACTAGTCAGTTATACTCAAGAAACACCAAAATAGAAAATATAAACGAACTAAGATACCATATGTTCCAAGTTGACAAGGTCAAGTAGACTCAGCTCAACTTTCTCCATGCGAAGATTGCTTAAGTCCACATTCTAAACGAGCAAATTATCAAGCAGCTATTTGGAAGAGATGTTTGAATAACTTTCCCGAAATACCAGATCCAGAGGATCATGGATGGATGCTAGATGAAGACGGTATGCTCCACATCAAGTGGATGACTGGAGCACCTGCACCTGAAGCAGTGTTAGAACTCCGAAGTTGATCTTGCTCAAAGTCGTGTCAAATTCAATCGTGTACTTGAATGGCTAACAACTTAAAGTGCACTAGCACGTGCAGACTGTCAAATTGTGAAAACAGTACTGAACAAGAAGAAGATATCGCAGATTTTAATTTGTTCTAATCTTCTGAAAATGATGAAGAAGATTACTTTTAATTTTTGTTTAGATGTTATACCGTTTAAAGTAATGTTTCCCTAAAGATAATTTAAATTGATCTTTTATCTGAGGCTTTTTCTTATGTAAATGTACTATAGTTATTTTGTAAACTTTTAATAAAAAGATTAACAAGAAAATCAGAAAATTTTCTTTATTTCCTTACATAATAATCGGTTGGTTTTATTGAAACAGTGTATCTGAAGTTTTTACTTCTGTACGCTGTTATTTAGTAAACGGTGCATTTCAACGGAAATAAACTCAAATTCATGTTTCCGTGTTTTCAGCCATCAGATCCATAAATGTAATACATCAAATTAAAGATAATTTATTACACTACATCTTTCATCTGAACCTTTTTTTTCTAATGTACAAGATAGTATGTAAAAACTTGATTTAAAACAAACAAAAAATCACAAAAAAATTCATAAAATTTTCAATATTTCTTTAATTACTAATTAACGGTTGAGTTTACCGAAACAGTGTATATGATAAAATTTGAAGCACACATGTAGAACTTTAGCTTAAAAAAAACAGTAATGAAATCGGATGAATAGTTCTCGAGATACAGTTGATTTTTTAAAACTCAACATCCGCCATCTTGGATTGGTCGCCATTTTTATTAGCTACCACTTTGAGATGGCAATCATGGTTTTTTGACATCCTTATAACCCTCTCTAACTGCTGTGAAAAGGAAACTTGGTACCCCCAAAGTATACCGATATGTTGGCTGGTCCATGGACTACTTAACCAGCTTACAACAAAAGCATTCAATAGCATGATAAAATATTTTTGGTTTAAATCAAGATATATTAATAATAGTTTACCCAGCATACCGTATTTCAAAACGTGCTTTCAAAACAGAAACTGTGCTTTCCAAACATTATAGAAAGAAAAAATCGAAATCAAGATGGCTACGCAATGAAATCTGTAATTCAGTTTTGCCTCTGTCGCAAATTTTACTGTTTTCAACATATTTTTGATAATAACTCTTTCATTTGAATCTTTGATTGTTTAAAATCGAGACAAATCTTTTGAAAACGAACTTCAGGTCACTTTCTTTCACTTAATGTGAAAAGAATCCATTAAATTGAAATGAAAAACACTCGCTTTAGTGAATCATTTCATTTTAATTTTAGATATTTAAAAAACTACTTTACCTCGCTATACTGAACTATTCCGTTAGAATAGCATATTGTTTCCTCAGTAAAATTGGAAGTAATTGTTCAAAATTTATTGCAAATAAGTTGTAATAATTAGCAACGATTAAAAATGCATTAGAAGCATTTGAAAAAGCGCTAAATTAAACAGCGGTCGTCCACGAGACCGATACGTCGGCACCTGGGTTCGAATCTTGGATGTTTCTTTCTTTTCTGTATTTGTTTGCTTTTCTTTTCTTTCTCTTTCGCTGTCTACGAGATTGAAGGTTGTGAAAAAATGTCAGAATTGAAAATGGAACAAAATTACCTTCACAATTTCTGACCATTGCATTGTGGGGTTAATGCGATAGATCAGCTAGGATGAAAAACGGGGTGTGCCCACGGCCCTAAGCCAAATAAAAAAATAAAATAAAATAAAATATAAATATGACATACATACAACAAAGTAAAAAATCAAAGGTTATTTGCTTAATTTATAAAATTTCGTTTCTTATGCAATTATAACAAAAAGTCACTAATTAATTAATGTCTTGCTACTGTAACGCCCTGATGGTTGTTTCCTCTCTTCATTTTCTCTCTTTGCTACCCTTTATTTTATCATTTTATGTATAATGAATCTTTTCTTATATTTTCTTATTTCCTTATTTCTCCGAACGTTGTCCGAATGCTTCTTTGTCTTTCCGAAACAGGTTTTTTCCCAGATGTTCCTTCATCTGACAACCATTTTGCCGCTACTCCCTTTCTTCACAGACTTGCTTTATTACTTCAAAGTGGCTTCATCTTTTTTATTGCCTTTCCCTTTTATGTCTTTGTTTCTTCCGGTCCATCAGCAGATGTCTTCCCAGACATGTTGGCGCCCTTTCTGCACCATACCCCTGCTCTCCTGTGTGACGTCACTCAGAGAAAACTATACTTAAATATAATAGCGAAACAACGAACAGAGTGCTGCGACATCCAAAGAGGGCGGCCGGTCAAAATCAAATTTTGCTGCCCCTCGGATGCCGGCCATCTGAAGCAAGGTAGAATTAGTGCAAAAGACGCTTCGCTCATTAACAGCAAGTATCAATCCCTATGTAAGTAGCTTGAGGATGATGTTGCATGAGTTTGAGCGTTCTGCAAAATCCTCGAGTTTACGTATTGCTGCCCTCGAACGCCTATCACCCTAAGGAAAGGCTTTACCCGCGCCAAGGAAAGGGTGCTTGGTTAATCCCAGTGAAGGAACCGACTGAAGAGCTGGGAATGCAAGGCCCAGCTGTATTTCGCTACCCCGGAGCGAGTGTTGCGTCTTTAGAGCGTTCTTCAATCTCTGGGTCTACATAGCGAAAGTATCTTCCTTATAAAAGTCCGCTGCTTAACAGAGTGAGTTGCTGGAGTAATTACTTCCTTCCCAGGCTACCTGAATCCAGCGAACTGCTCTCGGCTAAAATCAAAAGTAATAGACTGAACATTTGAATTCTAACCCTCATGGTCATTTCCTAGGACTTCCTAGGATGTAAATTCTTTGTGAACTACTATGGTGCGTGTGAATGCCATTGTGCCAAGCCACTCTCATTGTGGATATTTAAGTGTGTAATATTACATTTATCTTGTTTTGCTTCGTTTGAAAACCCCGGGATAAGATGTGTATTTTATATTCTTATTGACTATCTATCTTCACTGTTCTCATTTACTTATAAATATATATATATATAATCCTTTATTAAACTTGTTATATCTATTCTCTAAATTAGTTATTCAGTCTCATCTATCTTTATATTTACTCATTCCTTGACATTAATCTTCATTTATTGACTCCGGAGTTGTGGGAGAAAACCCGCGCTTGGTGTTAGACGCCTCAGGCAAAGTCTCTCGGAACCAGGCTAGACTGCGTAGTGCCACCGCGAGCTCCCCGATCTAGTTTACAAAACAAACAAGCCCCTCCTTAGTCTCTTCACAGGCAAGCACCGGCTCCCCTTATTTAACCCTTTCATAAGTTCTAGAGTTGATTGGCGAGGTTTCCAGGACCAGCACCGAGTCAATTAAACTAATTAATTAAAGAATTCCCTTAACCCTCTCCTTAAATGTGCGCTAGTTAAACCACGGATATGCGTTATATCACATTATAAGATTAATTATTATTCAAATTAGCAGCAATTTTGAAAATGATTTCAGTTATTCCAATTACATAAAATTATATATTTTCTGTATGTATATTAATTTTGAGAATAAACGTTTAAAGTAATTAAATGTTTTCATTTGTTTTCAGTGCACCTTTCCTAATATCAACATAAATTGCTCTGATCCACCTAATTTGATTGAAGTGAAAACACCTTTTGGACTTTGTGTAGCAGTTACTTTTGGTAAATAAGGTTTCTATACTTTCCTAATGAGAGCAACCTTTTCATTTGACTCCATGATTTTGTTTTTTATCTATTGTTATTTAATCCATTTTTTATTACTATCACATTGTACAGGACATAGTTAGAAATTTTTTTTCCTTTATAACCACATGTTACGTAGAACAATTCAATCAGACAGCAAATACATAGCAAAGATTATGGAATGGATGCGGCCGGGGATGGGGGATGTCACAAATCTCCATTCTCAGGCACAGTGCCGGTTGATCAGAAGCGGAAATATTTTAGAATATTGGCCTGCTTTTTTTTCCGGAAAATTCATCACATTATTTAATTTACAGCCATTGCTATTCTCCCTCTCAGCAATGCACAAATAGATCATAAAACACACGTATTTAGTTACAAAGTAATAAAGCGAAAAGTAAGTTTCAAGACATGTATTCGAGAAAAACAATTCTGTATTGCGGCGAAGCATTTTTTTATACAAGAAGGTTTTCATTTTCAGCAGCTGAGTATTAATCCATTGTGAGTTTTCAATTTGTTTGTAATGTAATTCTTTATTATAAACTTTTATTAACCTTTTTTTTAGTTATTAGTAAAACTACATATGAAATTGAAATTCCATAACGAATAAATAAAAAAAAAAGGATCCCAATCCTGCTTTTAGACAACCTCCAAAGAGTTAATATGTTAACTCTCGTACAATAATGTTATTAACAGCAAGTAGTATGCTTTACTATTTAATGTTTTCGTTTTTTTTATTTTGAAAAATTGCAGTTTATTGAGTTCTTTATTTTTCGGAGTGAAATAAGAAGCAGATATTTCTCTACCTGCATAAATGTTCAGTAAAATAGTATTCTATTATTTTTCAGGAAAAACTCTGAAAATTATTGATGAAAATACATCTATTTTCATTAGAATTAACTCTTCAAGAACAGACCTGAAAAAGGTAAATAATTAAAATTTATTGTAAATATTTATATATAAATAACATTGAAACAGGGTATTCGGAAGACAATGGCATTCACGTGTTATACAAATTGTTGCAGATTTTCGTGAATCTTTACAATTTCATTAGAATGATTTTGGGAGATTAGATTTCTTTATTATGTATCTGCAGCATTGAATAATGCTACTAATCAAACAGAAAAGAACCATGCATTTATTGCATTGTTAGGCAACTAGCAATGAACTAAAAAAGTAACTTTTAACAATTTTAATTTCAATGACAATATAGCAAATAATTCATACATACTTTGCAGTCATTACTGTAGTGTATTCGCCATTGGAGTTATAAATGTATCATCAGTTATACATATACATGGTCAGAAAAACAAAATCAGTGTTTTGAAACAATGTAGTAGAAAAATTTATGTTCTGAAAAAAATTGTTAAATTGCGAAAACTCAAGTCACAGTCGTTTGATTTCTATCCATGTCTTAAACAATGGATATAATTCCAGTTTTCAATTCTATTAATGTTTGCAGTAATTTTAATATATTTAAAGTTAAAAATAAGGTTTAAATAATTTCAGTAAGTAATGCGAATATTTGAGGAAATAGAACATTTATATATTGATTGTGTTCAGCAGAAATTACGGACTTTTGTGGTTAACATTAATTTTCTGATTTCAAAACCACAAAAAAATGAGGGAGGGTGCTTCAAGTTCTTTTTGAAAATTCTGGTAATTCTGTATTTTCGTGCCGCTTGATCTCATTGGTAACAGAAAAAGTTGAAAGTTGAATGCAAACAGTCCATGAAATGTACAGTAAACCTGTGAATTTTCAGATGGATGAGAATTTCGGATAAAGAGATAAAAGCCAAATAATATCCTTCAATAATTTTCTTTGGAAGCTGAAAGTTAGGTGATAGTTTAAACTTCAAACATAAGATAATATGTATTTATCCAAAGAATCAGGATTTCTTGTGAAACATCCATTATTTAAATGAATAATCTACAATTATCCGAAAGTAGACACGCCAAATGTATTTATTTGTTTTAGTTTCATTTTATAACTTTCACTCAACTTGGATTACATTAGATATTTCTAAAATAAATCAAGCTGAAAGGTAGACACTCGTATTGTGCTTTTTTAGTTTCAAATATATACTATTTTAACCAAGAACTCCTTAAGTATTTTTGTAAAACCTACTAACAAAAAACTATTAATCATGTGAAATCATGTTCTTCAAAAACAAATAAGCAGATGAAGTGAATGATATATAAGTTTTCATATTCTTAGAAAAAAAAAGTAAACATTTGATGATGAAATGTAAAAAGTTATTCTGTTTTTAAATAATTACGAGCATAGATAATTTCAATTAAATGATTTAAACCAAACTTATTTTCTTACATTTTCCTTTCAGTATATAAGTATAACTCAAGTAGTGCCTAATACTTCAGTCGTTTACGACATCAGGAGCCGTATTATTTTTCTGCAGTCTACAGAATATAGAAAAGTGTATTTACTTCAAAATAAGGTAACAAAATTCTTTGTACAGTATGACCGAAAACAAACGACACTGAACAATTTGACCCCATGAAAGGTGGCACTGCGAGATAAACACATAAGCGATTGTTGTATTTGGAACAGGAATGATTGTGGATGTGAGATTAATCAGTGTTGCTGTGAAAATGGTATTAACTATCCAAATGAAAGTGTTTATTGTGGAGCAGTATTTTCGATCACCACGAACAGGTCTTGGCAATGGACCTAGCCTGCTACACGTTGCTAAGGAAGCGTTTTAACCGTCCAGCACCTGCCAACAAGGTTATGCTAACCGTCGTCGATTAATTCCGTCGTAAGTGTACTCACACAGCGGAAAGGTTGCACCGGCCGTCCCGTAACAGTAACATCGAATGAAAATGACGGCCGACGTTTTGAGCAAGTGTTGCAGTCACTACAACGAAGTCTCCGACGAACGGCAGTTAAACTGGAAATTGTTCGAATATCAGTTCAATGTATGTTTAAAACCATTGGTGGGTTCCCTTACAAGATACAGACTGGCCAGCCATTGAAACCTGTCCATAAAGAAACAAAGAGTCGTGTAATTTGCTTCCATATTAGCAATGGTTTATCACGATCCCGGATTTCAGGCTAATGTTTGGTTTTCGGACGAGTGTAATGTTCATCTGAACGGCTATATAATTAACGAACAATCCATTTCTTGGTTTTACTCGTCGAGACATCATTATTGAAACACCACTCCACAGTGAATGGGTGACGATATGGTGTACGATCTCCGGAAACGGCATTTTGGTCCGTACTTCCAAATGTACGGATGATGACCAACAGAATCCAGTGACTGTAAATCAGATGCATTGTAGAGAACAGGTAATCAGGCAGTTTCTCAGGGACCTGTGTTTCTGCCGAACACAACACCTACGTCTTCATTCCCAGTGGCTTCAACAGGATAGGGCTACATGTCATACGGCAACGGAATTTCGGCTACTTCATGACACCTTCGGAAATCACGTGATATCTCTGGAGCAAACATTCCATATCCCTCACATTCCCCTGATTTAACTCCACCTGATGCACACGTTTGGGAAAGCTGAAGGAAACGCTTTTTCAAGGACAACCTCCGACAAACATGGCTGAGATGCGGCAAAAGAACTCTTAAAGGTATGGAACAATCTCTCTGCCGAGTCGTGGAAAACAACCTATGCAACCGTTACGAGTACTGCTTAGAGCGCCAAGGAGATCACATTGAACATGTATTTGTCAATAACCACCGTTGATTATTCTTTCGGTTGCAGTGTTTTCTATTGAAAACTGTTCAGTGTCGTTTTGTTTTAGATCATAATGTATAACAAAAGTACTTATTTTTATTTAAAAAAATCCTTTTCCTTTTCTCTTGCTTTTCATTCACTTTTTTTAATATTTTAATATTTTAGGTTTATCGTTTAAATGTTTCCCACCGACAATGCAGTGACGAATACAGTGTTTCCAAATGCAAGGAAGACTGTGTTAAAGATTCTTTATCTAAGAAGTTATTATGCAGGTGAGAATTAAATTTCCCTTTCTGAAGTATCTCTGCTTGACTACGCATAAAGCTTTGAAATTTATTATTATTCTTGCTATTATTATTTATAAAAGAGTTGATAACACAAGTTAACGTTACATTCCGGATCGTATCCCTAAGTTGTCCAGGGAATCAACATTGGTTAACATTCCTATCCCAATTTCTTTGTAACATGATTTCCTTGATTTTATCGAAATACCCTGAGCCTGTTAAGCATTTAATGAAACATTATTTTATCATTAACATAAAATTAGCGAAAGTAAAAACTGCAATAATATTTAATCTAGCTTGCAAAAGAAAACAATATTACACCGAAGCAGTTACTAATTTCAGTGCTACGTGAATAATCATAAAATTAACAATTTAGTTGATCAAATGTAGCATCAATTTATGAATATCAGAATAATCGAATATGACATGAAAAAGAATCATTTAATACAAAAATTGGAAAAATTGTCCGAGGAATTAAGTAAAACTACAGAAATTGAGGATAACATTCAGTTATTGCAAATAGGGGCAAATAAATATTTAGATGCTTTCGAAAATATTCAAAAGAGACATATAAAAACTGACAACTATTTCAAATGAAAATTGGAATATAACTACAGTGGTAACGGAGAATCAAAATACAACTTAGATACCTTACGCATGAGCAAGCGGTTTTAACAAAAGGAAGTAACTTTAATATAAAAAAATTCCCAATAAACCTGAAAAAGCTTAACCGAAAAAGCTTAGAAAAGCAGTTTAATAAATGCTGAGGAAAAAAAAAGCTAATCACACACCTAATTGCACATAATAATCCAGCGAAAAACAAAGGAAATATCTCAACCTTAGAAATACAAGCATTTAATGTAATTCGTGAAAATAAAGATATTGTCATAACACAGTCGGATATAAGAAACAAAGTGATATTTTAGATGCATAAAACCATACAATATATAAATATTGATACATATAATCGTAGATACAAACAATAGAAAACAAAAAAGAAAAAAGAAATTGTACATAAAAATATATAATTTGAATAATATATTAACGTGTGTGATATTAAAAGTTAAAAATGGTTCAAGAACCACACTTAAAAATAAAGATATTTACAATAAAAACATGATACTTATTAAAAAATCCCGGGAATCGGTTTTCAGATCCCTCTGCGTGGTCTTTCGTCAGCCTAACGATCCCTGCTCACGTCTTCCTTAAATGTATTGGAGCTTAGTCATCAACCAATCCTAATCGTTCTTCAAATGATTTTTCATAGTAATTTGATATTATGTGTTTTTGATACCAATTTTTTGAAAACTTTACAGTACTGACCATTTTTATTTCCTAATTGTATTTTTTATTTACAATCTCCTTTATTCCTTATTTCTTAAGTTTGTTTTAAATTTTTTTCCAATATTCTCTTTCTGTATTTTTCAACTTTATGTTTAATGTTGGGGGTGTTGATATATGCGGGATTGTTGATATATGCGGGATTGTTGATATTTGGAATTTTACTATTATAAGGATTTAGCACTTTAATAAAATTCTAGTTGACCCGGCGAATAATTCGCACCAAAAAACCACTTTTGAGGAATAATAAACAAATCCAACAGCTGCCGTGCATGTTAGTTAAACCCAATGTCAATAGATGGCGCCTTCTCCATTTTTATAAAAAGGTTGACCCGTGCGAATAATTCGCATGGTATCTTGATCAGTCGCCGAATGGTAATGTGGAAATAAATAAATGAACAGATTATCAATAGATGGAACCTTCTACATTTTTATTAAAAGGTTTTTAAAATAAAGTTTTTAACGAAAACATTAATTTTAAACAATTTGTTTATTTTTCGTCATTAGTGGAGAACATAATCTTCAAAATGATATCTCAATCATTGATTTTGATGAAGTCTTACGGGAAATAGGCCCTACCGACACGAAAACACCTTTGAGAAATAATATATAAGGATGGTACTTACTTGCGAGGAGAAACGTTGATTTAAGTGAACGTAACCTTCAAAATGACGTCTCAATCATGTGTCGCACCGACAAAAAAAAAAAAAACCCTTTCAGAAATAATAAGCAACTCCAAAAGCTGTCATCCATTTGTTAAACATAGTGTGCCTTCTACAACTAAAGGTTTTTAAAAAAGGTTTTTAAAATTTTAACGAAAACATTAATTTTAAACAATTTGTTTATTTTTTTCGTCATTAGGGGTGGACATAATCTTCAAAATTATATGTCAATCATTGATTTGATGAAGTATTAAGGGAAATTAAAAAAAAAAGAAACACCATTGAGAAATAATATATGAGAAGACAAATTTTTAGGTTTTTTATTGTAATAATTCCTTTAATTTTATTAAAATATAAATCTTTGTTTGTTTTTTTATCTGAAATATCATTTTAAAGAGCATTTTTATTTTAAAAAAGAATTACGACGCAAAAGTAATATTTAAAATGTTGTTTCGTTTTCGTAAAGAAGTCGCTTCTGTTAAAGCGTGTCTACATTTTTATAAAAAGTTTTTTGAAATAACGTTTTTTTAAATAAACGTTAATTTTAAACAATTTGTTTATTTTTCGTCATTAGCGGAGAACGTAATCTTCAAAATGATGTCTCAATCATTGAATTTGATGAAGAATTAACGGAAATATGGCGTTTCCACAGAAAAACAGCTTTGAGAAATAATATATAAGGATGATTCTATAGCTTCACGAGTTGTCATATTGGTTTGTTGTCCTAGAATAATCGTCTGTTCAAAATTTGTTTTATGATTATTGTATGGCAAATTAATAATGCATTTTTATCTTTCGTTTGAATAGTATATTTATAGTTATATAAGCGATCTTTAAGTTTTCTTCAATAATTTCCAATGTAAAAACAGCTATTGTTGGTGCATGGAACTAAGTACACACATTCTTTTTTGTGGTCTGTTGGTTGTTTTTTTCTATAATACGGTTTTGGAAATGTTATTTTATTACTAAGTTTGAATGCAATATTTATATGTGTCCTTTACTTTCCTTTACTTGTAATATTTCCTTTACTTGTTTTTTTAAATTAGGATGGTAAGGAAATACAGCGTATGACGTATTTCTTTCTTTAATTTTTATTTTTGGATTATAAATTTTTTGGAGGCTGTTTTTTATGTTCCTATTTACACTCATGGACAAAAAAATTAGCTCACCAAGAAGGAGTCGTCCAAATGAAACGAAAATTTATATACGTAATGACTACTTTGATATAGGTAAATGATAAGAAAATCAAAGAAAAAGGATAATTTATTTCAGAGAAAAAGGCAAAAGAACGGAGGAGTTAACACTCCGTTGGACCCCCTCTAGCGCGAATGCACGATGCGATACGATCGGGCATTGAGTCATACAAGTTCTGTATGATGTCTTGAGACATTTCGTTCCATATTTGCTGTAACCTTGCTTCTAGTTCGTTCAAACTGGTGGGATGCACAACTCGTCGTCCCAAATGATCCCAGATATGCTCGATTGGAGACAAATCTGGGGATCGGGCAGGCCAAGGAAGGGTAGTAACAGTGCGGAGACAGTCTTGTGACACCCTTGCCGTATGAGGCCGAGCATTGTCTTGTTGAAAAATGGCTCCTGGGAGCCGTTGCATGAGTGGCAACACATGTGGTTGCAGGATTTCATGAACATATCGCTGGGCTGTCATGGTGCCACAGAACAATACTAGGGGTGACCGTGTATTGTAGGCAATGGCACCCCATACCATCACACCAGCTGTGGGAGCGGTGTGTCGCTGTACAGCAAAGGCAGGATTGAAGCATTCACCACAGGCTCTCCACACACGAACACGATTGTCATCACTGCCGAGATTGAATCTGGATTCGTCGCTAAAGACGACCTGGTTCCATTCCGCTGCAGTCCAGTTTCCTCGTGCGCGGCAAAACTCCAAACGGAGTCGTCGATGGGTGGGCGCAAGGGCAGCACACGTAATGGGCGCCGCGATACCAACTGTCCTTCAGCCAGGCGCCTTCGTATGGTTCGAGAAGACACAGAGGCTCCTAGTGAAGGTGCTACCTGTGCCTGGATGGCGGCCGATGAAGCAGTTGGCTGTACGCGTGCATTTCTGACTATGTGGCGATCTTCTCGACGACTGGTCTGTCGAGGGCGTCCTGAGCCTGGTCTTCGTGTACATGACATCTCTCGGGTCCACTGGTCCCAAAACCTCCTCACAACACAATCAGAGCGGCCTAATTGACGAGCTACTCGCCTAGCTGACCACCCAGCTTCCATCATCCCGACGATTCTCCCTCTCTCAAACTGCGACAACTGCATATACTGTCTTCGAACACGGCGTAATGGCATGTCTACCTCAGCTCTTCCTTTGTAAATGATTCAGCACACTCAAACACACTTTGGTTATCTGTTTTATACTCCACAGAGTACGATGTTCTCTACCGGCTATACGTAATGCGCAATCACGCTGCATTTCTAATCATTTGCATATCTCCC
Organism: Thereuonema tuberculata; assembly: GCA_023159025.1. NCBI lineage: Eukaryota > Metazoa > Arthropoda > Chilopoda > Scutigeromorpha > Scutigeridae > Thereuonema > Thereuonema tuberculata. The sequence continues at coordinate 49,502 of JAFIDM010107817.1, read as the reverse complement.
CGACATGTACCTACATTGCAAGTTTCGTTACGATCCCGCAATTATTTCTTGGTGCGCTAATTTTTTTGTCCATGAGTATATATAAGATCTTGAGTATCCACATTGGATAAAATGATTAGTGATTAATTGTATTTCTTTGTTGAATATTGTTTCAGAATCGCTTAATTTAAAGGCTCTATATAACATTGTATATAACAAATTCTCTTTATAATGTTCGGGAACGGACGAATTATGAGGAATTACTAACATGGAAGCTATAGGTTTTTTATAAGGTTCAGTGACTATTTTACTTTCAATTTTAATTTTGACATCTAAAAACGTTATCATGTTATCTTTTTGTTCTTCTACAGTAAATGCAATATTTGAGTGAATAGAATTAAACTCTTTGAGTTTAAAATATGTTGATTACCTTGTTTTGTAATGATAAACAAATCATCAACACACCTTTCATAAAACAGGATCGGAATTTGAGTAGTTAGAAAAAAAGAATTTTCTACGAATTGCATGACTATCTCTGCCATTATGCTCGATGCTGGTAGACCCATGAAAATACCGGTTATTTGTTTATAAATTTTGTGATTAGCTGTAAAGTATTGATTCCTAATACTGAATTTTATCAGATCTAAAATAAAAGGAGTCATAGTCCTATTATTTTCGTTAGTAAATTTAGTTTGTTCTTTATTTATGGCTAATAACAATAATTCTTCAGAAATGGATGTGAACAAGTCTTGTATATCCAGGGACATCATATAATTATCTTTTTAACTTTTAAATTAACTTTGAAATTATCATTAACTTTTAAATTTCTTATGTTGTTCCGAAATTCTATTCCATTTTTTACATGTCCAATGGAGGCTTCTCGGGCGCTGTTGAAAAATTCACCGATGAATTTGGATGCAATATAAATTATTGTTGATTTACAATTAATGATGGGCCTCGTTTTAAATTAATTAATAGACCTCGTTTTTAATTAATGATGGACCGATCGTTAGGCTGACGAAAGACCACGCAGAGGGGTCTGAAAACCGGTTCCCGGGATTTTTTAATAAGTATCGTTTTTATTGTAAATATCTTTATTTTTAAGTGTGTTCTTGACCCATTTTTAACATAAAATAAATAAATTATTTAATAGCACTTCATATTATATCAATGATGGGATTAACGATTAAAGTAAAATGAATTGAGAAGGAATTTTTGAAGTTTCCATGACGACAATGAAACTACGTCATTCAGAATATTTTCATTAGAAGCAGAAGAAGGAAAGAAGCCATTGGTTGAGTATCAGGGAGCTGCTAGAGATGGATAGAAGACTTTTTGATATATATATACGTTCTGAATTTAAATTGCAAATGATTGATTGAAATCTTTGCATTTCTAAACTCGAAGGATGAGCTTCAAGTTTGGACATTAGATAATATGCCTAATTTTGAAGTGTACATAATTATTACTTCTTATTTAAGGTAATTATTTAATTTATTTACTTCTTTTGTACTTTAATTCAATACTAGTGGACCCGTGCGAATAATTCGCAACAAAAAACCACCTTTGAGAAATAATAAACAAATCCAACAGCTTGTGTGCATGTTAGTTAAACACATTGTCAATAGATGGCGTCTTCTCAAGTTTTATGAAAAAGTTGACCCGTGCGAATAATTCGCATGGTATCTTGATCAGTCACCGAATGGTAATGTGGAAATAAATAAATGAACAGATTGTCAATAGATTGCCTTCTACATTTTTACAAAAAATATTTTTAAAATAAATTTTTTTAACGAAAACATTAATTTTAAACAATCTGTTTATTTTTCATCATTAGCGGTGAACGTAATCTTGAAAATATCTCAATCATTGATTTCGATGAAGTATTAAGGGAAATAAAAAAAAACACCTTTGAGAAATATTTATAAAAAGTTTTTAAAAATAAAGTTTTTTAGCGAAAACATTAATTTTAAACAATTTGTTTATTTTTCGTCATTAGCGGGGAACGTACTTCAAAATGATGCCTCAATCATTGATTTTGATGAAGTAGTAAAGGAAATATGGCGTTCCGACAAAAAAAAACCCTTTGAGAAATAATATATAAAATAATATATGAAAAGTTGACTAATTTTTATGTTTCTATTGTAATAAATCGTTTATTTTTATTAAAATATAAATCTTTGGTTTTTTTTTTATCTGTTGTTATTAAATAAACGATGAAATATCATTTAAAGTGCATTTTTATTCAAAAAAGTAAATAGTTGAAGGTTACAACGCTAAAGCAATACTTTCCCTTTCGAAAAATAAGGCGCTTCTGTTAAAGCGTGTCTACATTTGTATAAAAAGTTTTTAAAAATAAAGTTTTTTAACGAAAACATTAATTTTAAACAATTTGTTTATTTTTCGTCATTAGCGGGAAACGTAATCTTCAAAATGATGCCTCAATCATTGATTTTGATGAAGTAGTAAAGGAAATATAGCGGTCCGACAAAAAAAACCCTTTGAGAAATAATATATAATGATGATTTAGGATTTTGCTCTTTTTTTTTTAATTTTTATTTTTATTTTAAAAAATATAATTCAGTTAAAAAATTTTGTTTTTAGGTTTAGATAATTTATTTAATTTGGTTTGTTTTTGGTAGTTTAGTTTTAATTTTAAATATAAATTTGAATAATTTAGTTACTTTAGTTAATTTGTTAAATTATTCAATAAGTAAAAAAGAGGATCGACACCACTCTTTTTTTGCTTCATTTTAAATATTAAATAATTCTTAACTTTAATATAAATATTTAGGTAATTTTTAACTTTTAGATAGTTTCAGATAAATATTTTTTTAGGTTTAACTTTAATATAAATATTTAGGTAATTTTTTAAATTTTAGATAATTATAGTTAAAAAATTTAAATTTAAGGAGAGCAAAGTCTTAATATATTGCGTTTTTGCTAAATTAGTTCTAAATTATGCCGCTGAAGACGTGGTGGTAAACTTCTGTTTTATCACCATAGAAACGGTAATCTGAAATTTGAATTGGCATTTTCAGGCAGTGATTTGTTCTTTACATTGGTTTCAAATTTCATATCACTGTCCGGCTATAATAGTTTAGTAATATAAGTTAATTTTTAATCTTATATTCTTTACGTTCTGAATTTAAATTGCAAATGATTGATTGAAATCTTTGCATTTCTAAACTCGAAGGATGAGCTTCAAGTTTGGACATTAGATATATATATATATATATATATATATATATATTATATTGAGCCGACAAGAGCATTTAGCTGATTGACAAAGAAGGCCACACCGATCCGAAAAGCTTCCCGTAATGTATGTTTTTTTAAATGTAACGTTAACTTGTGTGTGTTTTGTTATCAACTCTTTTAAAAATGTCTTTTTATTTCACGTAAAAACCTGAAATGAACTGCTATTATTATTAGCACTATAAAACTGCAATAGGAATGAAAACGTTGAATGATTTCCTCTCTCTAATTACAGTTGTAGATTTATCAATTTCATCTTATCTGTTTTTTTTCCGGCTGTACGTTCATTCAAATAAATTCTAGAAGCTTCCTTGGTTTTCAAGCTCAAGTTGAAATCTTTTCTCTCACGTTCTCCTCCTCTTCGTATGCACATACTGGCCACAAAGATAATTACGAACCATCAAGTGTAAACAATCGACTGCAAGAAACAAGAAATATATGCAAAGGCGATCTTATGACAAAGTTCGAGTGAGAGTTACAAACAATATATCACATGTTGGAGATGCAACATTTTAAAATAAAAATAGGGAAAATGCAACATCTGCTCATTTTCCAAATGTCTATCCCATTGAATATATGTGGGACATAATTATTATGGATATTATTCTTATCGTTCATAGTTCCGTTATTTTGCTACAAGAATGGCTATCTTTAAACATTTATACATTCCATACATATTTTACAAGTTAGAATCAAATATGTTTTGTCTTTCACAACAGCGGAAGCTTTACTCAAAGATAATAATGATTCGTCATTGTTTGGTCGGTGTATACGAAGACATATACAACATCAGTATTTACGCTTTTACTAAAGAAAAGTATTACCAGAGTTTGCTCCAATTATCGCACAACAGCACTGATTTCTCACGCAAGCAAGATCTTACTGAAGATTAAGTAGCATCGGCTACAACAGATCTTAGACCGTGAGCTACTAGATGTTCAAGCTGGTTCCCTTCCCTTCAGAATGTTCCCTTCCCTTCACGAAGGGAAAAGATACTAGAGGTGACATCGCCAAAATCAAATCGGTTATGGAAAAGTCCCATGAATACCAGAACGATTTATACATATGTTTCTTTAATTACAGCAACGCTGTTGACTCTGTTCCAAATAACAAGCTATGGGTAGCTCTGAATCACCATGGTGTCCCAACCCACCTGATCAAGTATTGTACCGGATGGCCATAATTGAACGGAAGATGTTTGAAGCGCAATTGGTAGAAACCTGTTGGGCCAATAACGGTTAAATTTGATGTATGTAGTATTCAGACCATGGGATTACCAGTGTCGCAGAAATTTTTTTTAATTCCGAATGGCGCCACCAGGGGGGAAACTGGCGCTGTATGGTGAGCTAATCAGATGTCAGAAAGAAAACGTAAGCGTACAGGGCACAACAGATTTTATTGTTAAGTCAGTTACACTATGTTGTCAATACGTTCAATATGTTGTCCTTGCATGTTGTCGAAAATCTGCATTCTATGGGTCGTAGATTCTATGCGGACCGCAGCAAATCTGCAGATATTTGTCTCTTGTGAAGCAGTATTCGATACACCAATGCTTTCAAGTTATCCCATAAGAAAAATTCAGATGGCGTGACATCAGGAGAACGTGTGAGCCACGTCGTCCGGAATGCTTGATTAATTGTGTGATTATCGGTGAATACTGATGTAGGACTTGCACACTGTCAATCCTAAGTGGGGACACTCCATCCTGCACGAACACAGTCGTGTTAAGACATCCATACTATGGAAGTTCTCGAATAACAAAATTTCGCAGCATCTGTTGATATCGCACTGCAGTGACATAACATGTCACTGGTCGTGTTGATGATAGTTCTTCGAAAAAGTACGGACCAACCATGAAGAAGGTGGTAAAAACCTACACCACACTGTGACCTTCATTGAATGCAACGGCATCTACTCAATAGCATGAGGGTTCTCATTAAACCAAATTTGATAGTTGCCGCTGAGATAAAAAATGTGTCTCGTCACTCCATTGAATGCTCCATGGCCATGCAGCGTCCACTTCCATCAGAGCTAGGAACCAAGTTATAGAAATGGAGGCGTGTTTCCGCATCCCCTTGAAACAGTTGTTGGACTTGGCTAATCCAGTAAAGGTAAAAAACTCAGTACTTTGCACATGCATTTCCATACAGTTGAATGCAGCATATCCAGTTGGTTGAATAGTAACCAAGCACTGCTAGATCCGTGTGCAGCATTTGCTTCCACTACGAATGTTGCAACAGTTTCAAGTTCGTAGTTTCATACCATATTTGCGTCCGCGTCCTGGTTACACTTGTAAAGGTTCAATATTTTCAAAACGTGAGATCATGTTCGCGAATTAGTAATTGTCATGCGACTGTTCCCTAGGCCTTCTTTGATCGGAATAACCGTAGTGCCATGGACGCAATACTGTTAGTTTGGAAATAAAACTTTACGAGCAACCCACGATCACGTAAGCAGATTGTGTAAAGTAACGTTCTTAGAACCGACAAGCATATTGAACTGACCGATGTCACTCATGCTGAAGCTTATATCCGAGTACCTGATGACAGTCTGTTGTCTGGGCGGCTGTCAGCGTTCAGCGCAAGTTTCCCCTCTGATGTCGACATTAGGAACTAAACAAAGTTATCTGCGAAATGGTAAACCCATGGTCTAAATAGTAAACTCATTAACAAAAAAAAAGACCCACCTAGAAGGAGTTGTCCGTTGGAGACAAAAATTGGTGGAGAGGAATATTATGTAGTGAATAGAAAATGATTAAAATTTTAGACAAATTGAATGATTTATTTCAGAGCTACAGAGTTACAAAGTAACGAGATCAATTAGGTGTTGACCCACCTCTACCCTGACTGCAAGCTGCCACGTGGCATGGAGTGATAAGGCTCCGTGATGGTCTCCTGCGGTATTTCTTGCCAAATTTGCTCCAACTGTTGGGCTAGGTCATCCACATTCCCTGGTGGATACAGTCGCCTTCCCACCATATCCCAAACGTGCTCGATTGGAGAGAGATCTGGGGATCTGGCTGGCCAAGGAAGTGTTTCACAAGCTACAAGACAGGTCATGGCAACATGTGCCGTATATGGTCTGGCATTATCTTGCTGAAAAATAGGGCCAGGGTACTGCAAAAGGAAGGTTAGCAAAACAGGTCTCAGAATGTCGTCGACGTACCGCTGTGCTGTAAATGTACGGCTAATGACGACCAAAGGAGTCCGGCTATCAAGGGAAATGGCACCCCAGACCATAAATCCTGGTTGAGGGCCTGTGTGGCGTGCAATAGTGAAAGCAGGATCGCCACGCTGCCCTGGGCGTCTCCAGGCATGTCTGCGACGATCGTCAGGACACATTTGGAAGTGGGATTCGTCGCTAAACACTATACATCCCCAGTGAGCATCATTCGATCCGGATCGAGCCAAGCACCACTGTAATTTGGCCCCACGGTGTGCAGACGTGAGTGGCAGGTGGCGTAGCGGTCGGCACGAGCGTAGATGTGGCTCTCTCAGCCGTCTGTGAAAAGTCATGGTGGACACTCGTGTGCGGGTCGCACGTCTGAGGGTTGATAACGATGATTCAGGCGCTGTGGCAGCTGCTCTGACAATCATTCTATCCTCCCGCTCTGCTGTGGCCCTAGGTCGACGACTACCTTAATGACGCTCAAATCTGTCATTGTCCACCCATTCCTGCCAGCATCTTCTAATCGCCGCATCTCTTCGACCCATATGACGAGCGATTCTCCGATTTGCCCAACCTGCCTCTTTCAATCCAATGATACGACCTCTTTCAAACTCTGACAGCTGCACGTAATGAGTTCGAATCCTGCGGCGAGGCATTTTTTCAGTCGTTGAAAGGTATCCTAACTCGCAATGCATCAGAAATTTTGACCATGAGATTGAGAATCGCTTCTTATATACACCTGCTGATTGCGCAGTTCTGATGCGCTGTAGCTCTCGCTATTTATTCATTGGACACCAAAGTTTAATCATTTGCATGGGCGATCCCATTGTCTTTGCATACGAAATTTCATTACAATCGGACAACTCCTTCTAGGTGCGTCGTTTTTTTTTTAGTAATGAGTATTTATATACCAAAATTGGCCGTTTTTAACCCAACACTTTTTGGCTTATTGCATTCCAAACACCTTGTTTTTAATAATGGCCTCCCTACATCAATCAAGAAGCATCAGTGCGAACACTGTATGGCAATACACGGTGGTTTAACATTAGTAAAGGTTGAGACAAGGATATATATATATATATACTGTCCCCATCTCTTTTTCAACCTCTATATTGAATGATCACTAGAAAATCAGACCTGGATTCGTTAAATAATGTAGAGAAAGTTGGAGAAAGAACAACTGTGCTGGCTGAAAGTGAAAAAGATCTGATCTAGAAAATTAAAGAAGAAAGAGAAAAATTAGGACTGCATCTTAACGTCAAGAAAATAAAAATTAAGACAACAGCAAATATAGAGTAATGAACTTTAAATTTACACTGAAAAAATGAGTCAGTTTAAGACTTTATTTTTCTAAGATTCCATAGTTGTGCATAATGGTTCATCCACCCTTCCAATCAAATGTAGGATTCCGTTGGGCTGCACTGCAATGATTAACATCAGTAGATTCTGGAAGAGTTAAGATATTGCTCTGATCACCAAAAGGAGACTAGTCGAAGCAATCATCTTTCTTGTCATGACGTATGACGAGAGCTGACACCAAGAAAGGCTGACGGAAAGAGAATCGATTCTTAAGAAATATGGTACTGGCGGAAATTTCTACGGATACTATGGACAGCCAGAGTTCCCATTCGAGAAGTGCTGGACCGTATAAAACCAGAGACCTCATTAGCAGTCAACTACGACTGACTTAGTTTGGCCATGTTTGAATTAAACATGCTTGAAAAATCAATGTTGCTAGGAATGATCAGCGGTAAGCAGAAGAAAGGGTCGGCAGAGAGCATTATAAATTCAAAGCAGCTTTTTCGTTTAGGAACTATGATATAATTTTCCTAATATTTATACTGAGCTTTGTTTATTCATTGAGATCTAATTTACAATATTTCCTTTCCCGTACAATCAGAAATAAAAAAAAAAATAGTAATTATTAAGCATCTTCCACTACACCAGAAATAAATGTTAAACAGTACATTTATTTCGAGAAAAAAACAGCAAATTTTCGAGGAGAAAATAAAAAAAGTCTCCTCTTCTTCAAGCCTTTACAAATAATAATATTAATATTAAATCATGAGATTTTGAATTTACAATATCCGTGAATATAAACAGTACAATATTAATATAATATATTATTAAGTTACGAGATTAGAACTTACAATATTCGTGAAAATCTTATGAACATTACAATATGTAGTGGAAGACGCTTAATAGTATACTTTACAGTAGAAAAGATTTGAAGAAGCAATATGGGATGCTTATTTATAAAAATAGTAATTTATTTTTCATTTTTAAATTTTCATCTGGCATTATTAAACTTTATTTTACATCACAAATTCTCCATTACTTACAATATTTCTGAGGCCTCATCGGCCTCCTTTCTCAAGTTTTACACAAAAAAGGGAAAAGAAATTCACTATATTTTCTTCCCAAAAAACTAAAAACAAACAACAAGCATGAATTTGGGATTATAATACAACAAACACAAAACGTGATGTGCTCCGAGCAACAAATGATGCACGAAGCCTTAATAAAGTAAATAGACAAAGAAAATGTTCTTTGAAGTCGTTTGAAGTCAAAATCGAGGTAAATAAATAAAAAAAATGTCAAAATCGTCTAAAATACTGAATAAAATGTCCTTTGAAGATCCAAATTGAAGTAAATAAAGAAATAGAATGTATAAAACTTGAGAAAGGAGGCCGATGAGGCCTCCGAAATATTGTAAATCAAGGAGAATTTATGATTTCAAAATAAAGAATAAAATAAAAAAATAAAATAAAGAAGTTTAATAATATTAGTTTACTTTATTCATGATGAATTTTGGTTTCATCTGAAAAATTCTATTATGTTAGATAATGATTTTTCTAAGAAAAATATTACTTAAATTTTATTTAATTTTACAATCCTAATTAGATTACCGTCAATGAGTGGTTTACATCTGCCTGTTTGTAAAACTACAGATGATATTCGTGACACATATTTGAAAGTAAGAGAAATAATTTTAAGCCAACCGATAAACTGCAATTGTTCTGTGACGTGTGAAAATAGCAACTTTTATTCAAGGAATATACATTATCCTTCTAAACTTCCAGACACAATTAGTTTGGTCCAAATTGAGTTTGGATCAGGTAAAATACTAATAACTAAGGAATATCAAACTTATTCCTCTCATCAGTTTTTTAATGATATTGTTGGAAGTCTGGGATTATATCTGGGCGTCTGTGTGTTAACATTTCTTGAAATATTTGAAGCAGTAATCTTCAGTTCATTCTTGGTGAGTATCTGAATAAACCTCTTATTATTTAAATAAATCATAAGTAAAGCATTACAATATTATATCCTATTATATCGTAATAATACATATGAAATCCAAATAATATGTAAATAACTAAACTAAAAAGTAATGGATTTACTTAACGTTCATGTTGAAATTTCTTACGAAAAATCCTGATCGCTTATTGAGATATTTTACAGATGTAAGCGGCCACAGCGGCCTTATTTCCCGCATCATAGGAAGCTGACATAAAGAAACCAATTGTGCTGCCAGTTATAAAATCCCATAATAAAGAAGGTTTAACGTGCATTAATGTAATATGAAAAGGGAAGAAAAATCTATAAAATGCACAAATTCGTTAGAATTGTTTGCTTTTAATGCATTGAGCCATTATCAATAGCAATCTGGGACAGCTGTTTCGTCCTTATTAGGACTCGTCAGCCAGATTTAGCTTTGATATTGGAGCTCGGAATGCGTCGATACCTATGATCCCGTCTCCCCGTCAGGGAAGCGGGACCCGGTTGAAAGCAAACAACCAAAGCAAAAAACGCTGTAACCATTACAGCAAAATTACCTCGGCCAGCTTTGCGCTCAGCTCGAAAGGCATTTAATAAAGGCATAAGATCTAACTCCTAATAAGGACAAAGCAGCTGTCCCAGATTGGTATTGATAATGGCTCAATGCGTTAAAAGCAAACAATTCTAACGAATTTGTGCATTTTATAGATTTTTCTTCCCTTTCATATTACATTAATGCACATTAAACCTTCTTTATTATTAACTTTTCGACTTTTCGTTAGGTCTTATGCCTTTATTAAATGCCTCTCGAGCTGAGCGCAAAGCTGGCCGAGGTAATTTTGCTGTAATGGTTACAGCGTTTTTTCTTTAGTTGTTTGCTTTCAACCGAGTCCCACTTTCCTGAGGGAGACGGGATCATAGGTATCGACGCATTCCGAGCTTCATTATCAAAGCTAAATCTGGCTGACGAGTCCTAATAAGGACGACACAGCTGTCCCAGATTGCTATTGATAATGGTTCAATGCGTTAAAAGCAAACAATTCTAACGTATTTGTGCATTATATAGATTTTTCTTCCATTTTCAGTCATAAAATGCCAGTCGAGTTATTTATACAGTATATATTGCTACTTAAAATAAACATCAATACTACGGATTTATGTATTGACTTTGCCTGCAACACCGCTAGTGGACCGCTCTTGCTTTTATCCTGTCTGGATGTCACACTCTGTAGCGGCCAAACGGTTAGAGATATTAGAATGAAACCTTCACCATTGTGTTCAGCATCAAAAAGTAGGTGATCACGTACAAAACCTCAGACCTCTAGGACCATTCCTTGATTCCCCAAGGCGTTTTCTGTCTTTTAAAGGCGTTTTTAAAAGAAAGAAAACGCCTTGAGGGGGGGGGTCATAGAGTGGTCATAGACTTCTGATTTTTTTACACCTGATCACCTAGTTTTTGATGCTGAACACAATGGTGACGGTTTCATTCGAATACCTCTAACCGTTTGGCCGCTACAGAGTGTGTCATCCAAACAGCATAAAAGCAATGTTGGCGGCCCTTAGGTTACAGCTACCCTGTAAAACATAGGGACTGAAACCCTCACCATTGTGTTCAGCATCAAAAAGTAGGTTACCACGTCCGAGAAATCAGACCGTTAGGACTACTTCCAGACCGGAAGTTGGGGGTCAAAAGTGGTCGCTTCCGATAAAGTTTTGTTTATAAAAGTTTGCTTATAAAATTGTGCATATTATGGTGCCACTTTGCTTTGAATACTATCTAAAAGCATTAATTATTTTGTCACTGTTGTATTGTAATGCGTAGTTTTTCTTTTTACAAAATAAAAGCTTATTGAATAGCATTTTGTTTTCAGTCTCGCACCATCTCAGTGACGAGGTTTTGGCATTTAATCTTGTCCACAGATGTACGACCGTGACAAGTTCCATCAGTGCAACCTGAATTGAGCAATGACAATGCCTCTTTCACACTAGAATACAACGATCATCTGCGCCAAGAGCAGAATCGCAAGAACACAATACTACTCCAATTGAAGATTTAAGTTTTAAGCATCTTAAGGGATGCCGAGAATGAAATTCCGCCTCTGCCAGTCGCCGAATGGTTTGCCTTGCTATTACATAGCGCTTTGCAGTAGTTGCGTTTTTGAATGGAGGACAGGTACGTCATTCGTGTGGTTGGAGCTGCTCTCAATATAGTATGATTCCCTTGTTTTACTGGAACTTTTAGAACCTTCTTCGCTGCTATGCATGCCTTCCTGGATCTACTGATACGAACATCCACTGCTGCACTCCTACGGCCAAGACAGAGTCTGATATTTTTGCAGGATCAACGGGCTTCTCTTAAGTCTTATGATGCGACCTCTTGCTATCAACTGCTGGTACTACGGAAAAGCGCATTATTGAGACATCTTCACATACTTAGCATAACGAAACAGCAAAACCAGTCATATTTGTCGTACGTGCGGACGCAGCTCGTATTTTGCCTCCAGAATGCGCCCTTCTCATCGCCCTGTTCATCGTTCATGGGCGATGAAATTTTAATTATTTGCCTAACTATTAAATAGGCATTTGCAAACCGAGTTCCATGGACCTTACGGATAGACCCTGCAAAAAATTATTGCGTTTTATTTTTGCAACAGAATGTATTTATTGCATTTATTAGAGACGTCTCTTCTTGGATTTGACGTTCCAAGGTCTGATGATCGTTTCCGCATTAACTGTTTATGTTATGTCACAGATGCCGCAATTGCTACACTTATTTCTTCTCGTGTCGATGGTCGTCATGTCCTCTTTAATTATCCATAATTTATCCTATCAAGATACATAGTAACATATTTCCATAGTAATATTGTATAGGCTTCTTTGTTAAATCGTGCAGTGAATATTATCCTTTAGTCTTTTTCTTTAGCTCTGGTGTTCGTGAGTCCATACAATTGTAATGAGCTCTTCTTTGAAACTATAGAAACTTGCGTCGGTCATAGAATAATAATATATAAGCATGCAACTTGAAAAAAAAAATCGTGGGAATTTAAGGCCTTGGAAACACTTTATCTAATGGTCTGTGATTCCATGAGCATTTACTACTAAACATTTGCACTTTCAAATTTTTATGTGGAGGCCGTTGTTTTAAGTTTAACTTTTGTGAAGAAATGCTTTAAATGGATACTTCTGGAAAAGTGGCTTCTGATTAACTTTTATATTTTTTGGTCCTATTTCAATATATGGTCTGACCTCCTTAAATATAAAAGATTACATTTCCATACTTATATTATACGAAATAAATTATCCCCTTTTTTTAAGTATATTGATTTCTTACGCCCAGCACAACCTAAGTAATTACTGTAGCATAAATAAGAATTCTTGATACATTTTCTTTCATAGCTTCTTACTGCATAATGGCCACGCGGTTGTCGTTGTCGTTATGACATCGGCCTTTCACCTCTTGAGTCATGTTGGTTTCGTAATGGTGGACGATCCGCGCTGTGCAGGATTTCTCGGGGTTCTCCCATTTCCCCTGCGGCCTACCACCATACTTTCTCCGTCTTTCTCTCCATCTCTCCTCCTTTCCGTCGCGGTGCTTGGCTTCCTGCCGTCCACATTCACCCCATCTAAATCTAATCTAAATCTACTGCATTATAATTATGAAATACTGTATAATCGTATTTGAAAGATAAATTAATTATGTTGATTACATTATGAAACAATGACACCAATTAAATGTTTATAGGATGCAACGACACCATGGTATTAGAGATCGTCATTAGCCACAGACCATTATTTTAAAATACGGATTACCATCATTCTTCTATTTTTTTCATAAAATTAAATCAAAATAATTGTTTTGTACTAAGATATTGAAAAAAAACTGCTTTAAATAAATAAACTGTAAATGCCGTAGTTGGAAAATCAATGAATGGATGTTAAAGCAAATTGCTTTAAAGCCGAAAATTGAAATTCACTATAAAGATTTTTATTTTGTCAGAGGCATCTGTGTAGATAAAACTGACATTGATAACTACGGGATGAGAATGGATAAAAACATTAGTAAAGAACTTACAATATATATATGAGATCCTGCTCTATGAATGAACAATGGGTGATAAAATAGTTGTTCGGAAAACTGTCCATTCACCGGAATCATGGATGAGTAGAGTTCTCGATTGTAGATGTTAACTGCTTAACCAATCTGAAAACTGCTTAACCAATCTTTAGCTGCTCCTTGAAATTCTTGATGACATGATTGCTATTCACCTTTCGTTGCACTTGGATAATTCACTGAAGAAATGCTGTGTTGTCTGGTAACCAGAGAGATTGTAAACAAACAGATCTTGCTTCTCTGCTTATTAACTTTATCTAACTGAATAATTATCAAATTCAGTTGCATCTTGGATTCACTGTAATATTCACTTTGTTGAATATTTACTAGTGGACATTAACTTATATGTGGAAAATTGCTTAGGATAAATTTTGGCACATTTCATAATCTGCAAACCACACGACGTCATGTTTTTGGTATCTTTAAATCACTAACAGCATTTGTCCGTCAACAGAACAATTTCCAACGTGATCGCTTTATCTCATCACGTTTTCAATTGTTGCTCGGACTTGCGTTTATTCTTTATTATCACAGCAGGTATTCAAAACGTTAGTCAATTATTATTATTATTATTATTATTATTATACAACTTCTTTTCTCTTTTCTCATTTAATTCTAATGGATATCAATGAATGCACGGACAGTTGTCAAGTGCACCCAAGTTATTCCAAACTAAGGAATCTTCGGACAATGTGACACGAGTCTAGGATTACATATTTCTGCATTTCCTTTGCTACATGTCTTGCTTCTAGAAATTCCAGTTGTCTGATTGTGTTTACTGGGAAAATTACAGTCGCCGATATAACTATTGGTCTAATGTGAACTGCTCTGAGTTTCCACATCTGCTTTATTTCAATGGCCAACTCTGTGTATTTATTAATCTTACTGGCATATACTTTATGAAGGTTGTGGTTCAGTGGCACAGCTATATCAAACAGTGTGGCCTCTTTTCTCTCGAAGGATGATATCAGGTCTTTTCTACGAGGATGATATCAGGTCGATTTGCTTCAATCTTCTTATCAGTGCGAATTTCCATATCCCAGTAGATCTTGTGTTGGATGCCATCAAGGATAGCCTCTGGTTGGTACTTGTAGTAAGGTGTTCTACCCTGAATGAGACCTCTGCCATAGGCAAGCTCAAGATACAGTATCTTTGCCACATTGTTGTGCCTTACTGTGTAGTCGGTCCCAGCCAGAGTGCTACATGCTCCAAGAACATGTTCTATTGTCTCTTTTGATTCTCCGAATTGTCTGCATCGATCAGTTACATTTTGTTCTTTAAGGATATTATTATTATTATTATTATTATTATTACTTTTGAGATTAATTTTCTTTTCTTTAAATAATTTTTTATTACATAATTAAATTTTGTAATTTAATTTTATATAATTAAAACTTTTTAAAGATTTTATTATATAATCTATATTAATATTATCTATTAACTATACTTTTTTATTGTGTATTTTTTTTATATATTGTGTAAGTTTTGTAAAACTACTTAATCCCAGAATCCGTTTGATAGGGATTCTTATTCCTAATGAGACTGAACTTTAAATTAAAATAATTAAGAAAAAAAAATTATTATTATTATTATTATTTTAATATATGACACAATATAAAGACAAAAAAATAAAAGTGTCACATCTTTGACAGGAGTAATTGAGCAACTAAGCCTCACCCAGAGACCCAAGAATTGTCCAAGTATCTTCGTAAAATATAAGTTGTGCCTAGTAATGATGTTTTTTGCAGGTCTGTTATTGAAATATTGGAAAGTTCCAAACTATTAAAGAATTTCACAAATTCTTTGATATGGCACCAAGGCCACCAATAACAATAGGTGTCACAGTGGTATGTTTGTTCCACAATCAAGAAATTTCAATTGTCAGATTCCTTTATTTTGTAATCTTTTCCTGTTCTTCTCAACAATTCGTGTATCTCCAGGTATTGCTACATCAATTAGAAAAATACATTTCTTTTCTACTATTGTTATGTCAGGTGTGTTGTGATCCAAATCCAAGTTTGCATTCGGAAATCCGAAAGGATTTTGACATTACCATTTTCTAACACTTTTTCGATAGTATGTTCCCACCAATTTTTTGGAAACTGGGAATTGATATTTTTTGCAGAAATTCCAATGCATAATACTGGCTACTCTATCATGATGCCGTTTGTTCTCAGTTTGAGCAATTTTGCTGCAACCACTAATAATATGATCAATAGTTTCCTTTTTTCTTTGCATAATTTGCATTTACTGTCGTTGCTCACGTGTTGTATTCTGGTTTTTATAATATTGTTAATAAAGCTTGTTCTTGAGCATCAAATATTAATCCTTCGGTTTCTTTCTTAATGTAGCCATTTTGAAGTCAATGCCAGTTTCTTGAATTGTCAACTTTTTCTTCAATTTGTTTTATATATTGTCCATGGAGTGGCTTGTTTTTCCAGCTATGAAATCGTTGTTGTATGATTTCTGTTTTGTAATCCAGTTTTGACCCAGTAACTTTCAAGATATTTTCCTTAGAAACTTCAATCAGCATCTTTTCCTAACATTTTCCTATATAATCATTGAATCCTCGTTTTTCCTCTTCAACATTTTGTTTGATTTGAAGAAGTCCCCTACCACCTTCTTTCCTTGGAAGATATAGTCGATCAACATCACTTTTAGGATGGAGAGCATGGTGCATAGTCATTAATTTTCTATCTAAAGTGTCCAAGTCAGCTTGTGTCCATTCAATGATTACTGCAGTGTATGTAATTACAGGAACTGCCCAAAAATTTATGGCTTTGATAGTATTGCCACCATTAAGCTTTGATATTAAAACTTTACGGACCCGTTTTGCATATTCCGAGCTTGTTTTCTTTTTGACTTGAGCATTTAATATTTCACTTGATTCCAGTATCTCAAGATATTTGTAGAAATCTTCAATGTTAAGGGACTTGATGGTATTCCCATTTTCAAATATTAACCCCTCAGTTTCCTAAACTTTTCCTTGCTTCATGCTTAGTGTTGCACATTTGTCTAGTCCAAATTCCATTTTGATATCTTTACTAAATATCCGAACTGTGTTGACCAGGGATGCAATTTCCTTTTTTGATTTCCCATATAATTTAAGATCATCCATGTAGAATAAATGAGAA
Source organism: Thereuonema tuberculata (assembly GCA_023159025.1). NCBI lineage: Eukaryota > Metazoa > Arthropoda > Chilopoda > Scutigeromorpha > Scutigeridae > Thereuonema > Thereuonema tuberculata. The sequence continues at coordinate 32,570 of JAFIDM010107817.1, read as the reverse complement.
ATTTTTCCAGATTGTTTTGAAACTTCATATCCTAAGGTTGTTTTCTTCAAAATTAACGTTAGTAGTTAGGGGGCGAACTAGAGCCGCATTTGAGGGCGATCCAGACCATGTATATCATTAGCATATTAGCATATCTCATTTGCATAATCAAAAAAAATTTGCGTATTTTAGGTCAGGTGACTGAAGGGTTTTTTCCAGTAGCCAAAGGGTAAATTTTTTTCGTAATCAAAGGATTAAATGATGATCTTAATTAATATAATTAATAATAATTAATTTGTATATTATTAATGTCCAAAGGGTTAAATAATTGGTGATATATCAAACTTCGAGATTTTTTATAGAGACTTGAATGGTGACACTTTTAATGAATTAATATAATTATTAATCGTGATCAAAGGGTTAAATAATCGTATAATATGTTAAAGTTTGGGATTTTCTGTGATGAATTGAATGGTGACAATTTTTAATTTCATGGTGTGGTTTTCCAATTAAGTTAAGAAATAGTTCATGTATGAACTGTATAGGAAGAGAAAAATAATTTACTATTATTTGCTGAGGAAACTATATAATGGTGACGTTTTGGGATAAAGATTTCATGTATGAACTTTGTAATCTGAAAAACATCTTTTGGTTGTATGAAACCACCAAGCAATGGATTTATATACAAACAAATAGAAGTAACTTGTTTCTTATTGGTTAAACGTGTACAAGAGCACTATTGGATAAAGGTCACGTGATTTACACTTGCTTATTGGTTAAACAAACTCTGAAGTTTATTGAACACAGATCTCGAATCTTATTGAATACTCTAATGCTCATTAGTGATTGGTTTAAGATTGGGGTCATGGCAAGAGAGTGACAGTTGTGATTTATGAGAGGAGGAAGACAAGAATTTTCCCCGATGCATTTATCTCCCCTGCGGTGTGATTAATGAGAGGAGGAAAGACAATAACTTCCTGCTTTCAATTAACCCCATGCGGTGTGATGGGGAAAGACAAGAACTTCCTCCTTTCAATAGACTCCCTGCAGTGTGATTTATGAGAAGAGGAAAAACACTAGAAGGACTTCTGGGTACTTTTTAGGGTTGAAGAGGGGAAAAACAGCAGGAGATCTGAAAGAAATGTGAAGAGGAAACAATGATCTTGCTTGCAATGTGTATAAATAGCGGTGCTAAAGGGACTTGGTATCTATTGATGACTGTTTCATCAACACAACCACACTAACATTTTGCTGGTTCCCAAGAGAGAAAAAAGGTAAGATTTTACTAGTTTATTTTATTCGGAAATGAAAACACAATTTCTTTTTATAAAATATTGTGACATAGTTTTTATTTCTATGATTGTTTACATCATGAGTTCCCCGAAACGCATGAAGTTGGTCGATTATTCGAGTTCTGAAGATGAAGCACCTTTCAATCAGGATGGTAATGGCTCAAGAAGAGAGGGAATTCTAGCTAGGTTGGTGAATGTAATTCGAATTAACGAATCTTATAGGGTTCCTAATTATCAGACGTATGGTAGACAGTTTATTTTTCAATCGTTAGATTCATCAATCGATGAATTAGAATATTTATTACAGTGTGGGAATGGGATCTGTTATCACAGAAGCAACTCGCGATTGTTCAGCTAATTCTGTCTTTGGCATAACCATTCATTCCAGTTCTTTCGACAGACCCACTTATATACCTTTCACTGCTGTGCACCAATTTAATTTGGACCAATTAATTAGCATATTAGAAAAAGTAGCTCATTCAGGAAGATTTTTTAAATTTGAAGATGAGATTGAAGTTCAAATCGTTGTTGTTAACCCTCCGCGCGGATCTGGAAAATCTAAATCTTATACTGATCTGAATTCTAAACTTAAAACCAAACAATGTTCATTCAAATTCAAAATAATGATAGTTACTGTTTAGCCAGAAGTCTGGTAACAGTATCACTAACATCACTGATCCTAAACCTAAAGAATGGAATTCAATTCGGGAAGGATGAAAAATTCAGGGGGTACTAGCTGACAAATTGCATGGAGAAGCCGGAGTTCCTCTAGGCCAAACAAGTTATGGTCTCGAGGACGTAAAGAAATTTCAAACTCATCTTTCAGTTTATCAAATAATCGTGATTTCTCATGATAGTGGTGATAAACCTATATTCGTCAGAAATGAAAAACAGAACAAATTAATTTTATATCATCATGGAAATAATTTTGATGTAATTATGTCAACTAAGGCTTTTTACAGTCAGAGCTATTTTTGTTTTCATTGTTGGCAAGGTTATAAAGATGCAGGAAAACATCATTGTAAAAATCGATGTCTATCATGCTCTAACAATGGTGGAAATTGTGTTAAAGAAAATTGGATTTCATACAAAGATTGCAATCGATTCTTTTATTCTGAATCCTGTTTGGCCTAACATAAAGTAAACAAAAAAATAAAAAATGCAAATTCTTTAACTGTTTGCCAACAACTGAAGAATTGCAATCATTACGGATTTAATGTTGATGCATTGAAAGAAACACACATGAAAACAAAACATCAATGCGGTTTGCATCATTGTTTTAATTGCAAAACAAAAGTCAGTACTGATCACAAATGTTTTTTGCAACCGTTGAAATTTAAAACGAAAAGACAGGTTGTTTCGTCTTTTTCGATTTTGAAACAACCTGTGAAAAAATTAAAGATTACGACTCAAATGGAGTCCCAGTTGTAAAGCTTATTCCAAATTTATGCGTTGCAAAAACTGTTTGTGATCATTGTTACACTGACAATCCAAAGTTTTGTTTCCACTGTGGCGATGCATATTTTCAAACAAGAAAACGCACATTATGCTTTTTGTGAATGGTTATTCCGAGTCTACGGGTCTTGATCAGCGACAGTTGTAAGTCATAATGGTTCAAATTTCGATTCACATTTTCTTTTACAGTATTTAATTTTAAATAATGAAAAATCTAAAATCATTTTCAATGGAAACCGTCTCTTGCTTTTAGCATGGCAGAAAATACGTATCATTGATTCCATGTGCTTTATGCCAATGGCGTTAAACCGTTTGAATAAGACATTTGGAATCGATTCTTCGAAATTTCGAAAAGGGTATTTTCCTCATCTGCTGAACAAGAGCGTATATTTTAATTATCGCAGTTCAATTCCTGACTGTAGTTTTTATGATCCTGATTCAATGTCCCCCTCGGCTCGGAGTGAGTTTTTACAATGGCATCAAAGGTAAATTGACTTAAATACAACATTTGATTTCCCAAAAGAATTGGTTGATTATTGTATTAGTGATGTAGAATTATTGGCTGAAGCTTCTTTTAAATTTCGTAACTGTTTTTTTGCAAGTTCCGACGGATGTTGTCCATTTCAAAACGCTATCACTTTAGCTTCTGCTTGTGTAAAAGTGTTTCGGCAAAAATTTCTAAAGTTGAACACGATTGCCCTTTCCCCCATGAAGGCTTTCGTGCTGCGAAAACCTATAGTGATGATGCTTTGAAATGGCTAGCATGGGAATCACATCAGCGCAGCGTAGCCATAGATCACGCATTAAATACTGGGGACCACAAAATTGAGAAATATTATGTTGACGGTCTCGATGCTGAAAACAGAACTGTTTTTTCGAGTTTAGCAGCTGCTACATTCACGGCCATCCAAAATGTTTTTCCAACCCCAGCCAGAAATTTTACAATTCCAATCTAACACTGGGGGAATGATTTCATCAAACTTTACAAAAGGCACAAGATCTTGACAAGAAAGGTTTTTCAGTGGAAACAAAATGGGAATGTGAATTTAAACGGGAACGGACCACTTGAGGATAGACGGGGCTTCATAGTTCCAAAATATCCCACCAATCTACTTTTTGGCATGTGGGATAAACAAAGCCATGTGCTTCGTTTTAACCCTAATAGATATAGAGGCTGAACTAAAAGATTTGATTTGGATGCAACGATTGTAAGCCTTCCAAAATTTTCAGATTGGTTATAGAGTTGATTATCGCCTATTGAAGAAGACGATAGCAATATATTTTCAAAGAAGGATATAATTTAATAGATCACTTGAGGATAGGTGGGGCTTCGTAGTTACAAAATATCCCACCACGCTACTGCTTCGCATGTGGGATAAACAAAACCACGTGCTTTGTTTTAACCGGTTTAGATACACAAGAAATATTATATCAAAGAAGGATATTCCAAGCGTTTTTACAGAATTATTACAATAAGGATCTGCACAGTACTGAACCATCGTCTTGAAATATCAAGTATCGACGATTTTTTAAGTAATTCAAACAAAGTTATATGTTAGCTTATCGCACAAGCTCTCGCCGCATGTGGGATACATGTCATATGTAACATCGATAGGGGCGTAAACCTCAAGTGGTCCATTGAAAAGCAACCCTGCCATGAAAGAATTTGTGGATAAACTAGAAATTTCAAAGCCTTTAGAGCCACAACACGGATACTATGGTGGCCGTGTGGAAGGAATCACCCTCTATCACGACTGCTCCTCCGAGGAAGAAATAAAATACACAGACATTGTTAGTTTGTATCCATATGTTTTGAAGTATGGTCTGTATCCCCTCTATTTGCCTGAGATTCTTTGGAATCTCGATACAACGAATATTTCTTCCTGTTGTGGACTCATTCAATGCAGGGTTCTACCACCGTGCCAATTGTTTCATACCGTTCTCCCATTTCGTTGCAATAAAAAGCTCTTTTTTCCTCTGTGTCGTTCTTGTGTGGAGGCAAATTCCTGCTATCTCCCGCAGTGTACTCACACAGAGGAAGAAAGAGCCTTGACGGGTACTTGGGTATCTCTTGAACTTCAGAAAACAATTGATTGTGGCTACACTATTCAAAAGATTTTCCAGGTTTCGCACTTCAAAGAAACAATGCGCTACGATAAAACATCAAAAGAGAGAGGCTTGTTTTCAGGCTAAGTAGACGCGTTTTTAAAATTAAAGCAGACCAATGACGGTTTTCCTGCTGAATGCCAAACTGAGGAAGAACGTGATCGTTACATTAGCGAGTATGAAATTCACGAGGGTATTCATCTAAAGAAATCGGACATTGTCAAGAACGAAGCCCTACGTTATTTGGCAAAATTGTTTTTAAATTCCTTCTATGGAAAATTGGCTGAAAGGTCTAAAAAGACAATGACAGAATACGTCAATACTCCCGAAAAGTATTTACCTTCTTTTTAGATCAGACTAAGACGGTGCACAACATACGTTTTTTCAACGAGTCGTTAGTACGACTTGTACATTGACAATATTGAAATCGCTGGTGATCATACGAATGTTGTATTGGCGGCCTTTGTTACTGCTCAAGCGCAGTTACATTTATATAGATACTTAGAAAAATTAGGCTCTTGCCTGTTATAAATGGACACCGACAGTGTCTTTTACATTCGTAATCTCAACCGTCCGACCGAGTATCAGGTGCCAATCGGTTCCTATCTCAGACAAATGACGGATGACATTTCACATGACCATGGATCAGATTATTATATTCATTCCTTTTGTATGTTAGGTGCCAAAAATTATGGTTACCTAATTCGTTCACGCAAAGCTGAGAAACCAATTCATGTAGTTTTAAAAGTCCGCAGATTTTCTCTCAGCTTCGAAGCTCAAAAAACCATTACTTTAGACTTACTGAAAAAAATGATTCGCGAATTGGTCGAGGGTGGCGATTGTGAACGTACAGTCGCTCCCATACTCACCAAACACAAAATTGCTAGGACAAAAGACTGCCAATTTGTGTCGCGGCAAGAAATAAAGCAGTACAGGGCCGTTTTCGACAAGTGGCAGATCACCAGTGGTCAATATCTAATGTATCCACACGGCTAATGATGATTGTACTTTCGGCTTTGGTGGAGAAAACATCATGTTGTCCTAGTCTTCTGTCGATTTCAAAATTTTTAAATTTCAGCATCCATTCACTATGATGATTTCGGGTCCTTCTGGGATAGGAAAATCTTGTTTCGCGCAAAAATTACTTCGAATCTGTCACATAATGTTTGATCAATCTCCGCGCGAAATCATTTGGTGCTATGGAGTGTATCAAAATTGGTTTAGCCAATTCCCATCAATTCAATTTCATGAGGGGTTCCAAATTTAGCTGAAATGGATTCCGCCATAGCTAGAATATTAATTATAGACGATTTAATGGGTGAAGCTGATAAATCGGTTGAAAAGATCTTCACCAAATACAAACATCACTGTAATATGTCTGTACTTTATTTAGTCCAAAACTTGTTTCAAAAATCAGCCGTGCACAGTAAGGCTAGTTTAAATGAGGGTTACATTGTAGTGTTTCGTTCCCTACGTGACGCCAACCAAATATCGTGTTTAGGACGTCAACTTTATCCAAGTAATTTTAAATTTTTCATGGAATCTTACAAAGATGCAACAAAATCCAAACCTTATAGTTATTTATTAATCGATTTAAAACCTTCGACCCCTGATCAATATAGAATACGAACTAATATTTTTCCCGACGAATCTCCCATGATAATTTACAGTCCAAACAAGAAATAGTTATAATTATTCGAAACCCATAACTTCTTTTGTCGTTATGGCTCGAACCACGAGTAAGAAAGCATCACATCGCCGCAGCTCCCGTTTACAAAAATAAGGTAAAAATTTGCAGGCGATTCCTTTCCTTTCGAAAATACTATTTCAGCATTTAGTAGAACACAGTTCGAACGATTTCATTCGTTGTCAATCCGAATGTATTGGTAACATTTTACATTTTTCGTTGTCTTGTGTGAAACAAAAACTGCATAGGCATACAAAGTATTGTGTTACATTGGTACGTCTTCGGCCTCTATTGAGAAACGCAAAAAGGCTTTGGTTCAACACGGTGCAGGGTTATTAAAATTGCAAATTTACGTGTGTTGAACATATTCTAGTTTCCAATAATTAGCCAACACACCTGCGTACTTTGAAAGAAATATTTTAATTGACGACTATAGTTTCGTGTAAAATACATTGATTTCACATTCTCAAGTGAAGAGATAAAACAAAAACAAAGAATATAAAGGCAAGAAAATAACCATCATGCACAGCGAAATGGAAAATTCCCAGTGTACAATTGACCAAGATAACAACTCCATCTGTTGGGAATTATGCTCAACAAAAATGTAAACAAATACATGTGTTGGAAACTAGGTGCAGGGTTATTGTCCTTATTAATTCCAGGAATAGCAACTTTAATCGGTTCCTTGATTAATCGATAGAATGGAGCATACAAAAAAATTACTGGTTTTTTTACCCGAACAGTTAGCTTCTCCCTCTTTACTGTATTCACGTTATGATTCACGTATCTTGAAAAACAGAGTCAAATCGAAACAGTGTTTGATAAAATTGTAAAAGATTCTCTCATTCCCGATGATGTAAAAACGAAATTTCTAAATCAGTTTCAAGTTAAATTTCAAACCTTCAAAAATCAATACAGGTCGGCCACCGCGCCGACCCGGGTCCCGACCGGGATTTTTTTTCAGGACCCGGGTCCCGACACCGCGCCGCGTTCGCCAAAGGCGAAAAAAAATGGCGAGCCGGGTCGCCCCCCGAAAAAAAACGCGTCCAAAAAGTCATTACTTCAAAAATTTGGTGATGCAAAACATACTAGAACGATTTCGGAGGAGACGCGTAAACTGGATAAAATACCTGGCATTACCTGGAATAATAATTCCGACTTGAAGGAACCATTATACCCGACAGTTCATTTAATTCAATTCGATAACACTGCGAGAACACGAAAAAGTAATGTACCAAAAGGATGGGAACAATTCCAAAAGTTTTTAGATAAAGTTCAACCACAGACGGGGTCAGGTCGATGGCTTTGTTATAAAGAATTGTGCTGCAAAAAATGAACAGTTTATTGCATTCGATTTATTATAATCCAAAAGATCTCGGATCCTTGGGAGGAATCCAGAAACTCTATCAAAGAGCCAAACAGTTGAATTCGCACATTACAAAGCAACAAGTTCTCGAGTGGGTTCAAAAGAACGATACTTATTCGTTATACCGACCTGTTCGTCATCACTTTCCTAGAAACCAAACGATTGTAGCTGGTATCAATTCGCAATGGCAAAGCGAATTAGTCGACATGACAAAATTAGAAAAATATAATGATGGATTTCGTTATTTAATTACCATTATCGATGTGTTTTCCAAAAAAAATTATGTTCTTCCCATTCAAAGAAAAACAGGAACAGAAGTAACTCAAGCATTTCGTGAACTTTTACTAAAAACCAGTCCTCCCGAAGTTTTACAAGCCGATCTTGGGAAAGAATATCAAAACAAAACGTTTCAATCGTTCTTAAAACAGCAAAAAAATTATTATTTTACAACTAATAACAAAACGAAATGTGCAGTGGTAGAAAGATTCAACCGAACTTTAAAAGAGCATTTACATCGTTGGTTTTTTTTTACAATAAATCGTATTGCTACATTGATGTTCTGCCAGACATTGTAGATTCATACAATCACACTTATCACCGTTCCAGTGGACGTGCGCCCGTGGAAGTAACTCCGTGGAATCAAACGGAAGTGTGGCAACGGTTGTATATAAAAAGTACACCTATCCGTTCCCGTGTCAAACAAACGTTAAAAGTTGGTGATCACGTACGTATTTCGGAATCGAGACGTCCCTTTAAGAAAGGGTACGAGCATGGTTGGACTTTGGAAATCTTTTGAATTGTTGAAAAAGTGAATCGTATTCCACCTGTTTACCGTTTAGTACATTACAGAAACGAACCTGTTCTCGGTACGTTTTATGCTTTTGAATTACGAGTAGTTCATAAAGACGAAACAAGTTATTATCCGGTTGAAAAAATTCTTAGAGAGAAAGGGCAAGGTTCGAAAAAACAATATTTGATCAGGTGGCAGGATTATTCAAAAGATTTTGATAGTTGGGTTCCAGCTAGCGATGTCAGATAACTTTTATTTAACGTTACCCTCGAATTCCAGTATGGAATATTTTCCCGAGAACACACTCACTAGTTTTACTACGAAATTGCCAAAAAGAATAGAATTAAAGGAACCGTACGAAGTCTGTTTAACGGAATTACATTATCCACACTCGTGGTACAATTTAACGCCAGAAACGGGTGGGAAATTTTTAATTAAAAAAAACAAGATTGTTTTAAAAAAAGAATTTATCTTTACAAAATACTTTTCAAATCTTCGTCCTTTGATGAGAGAATTACAAACGCTTTCAACAAAAGACGAAACACCACCGACGCGTCTTGAACAATTAAAAAACACTTTTCAAACACAACAATCGTCTATATCGGGATCAGATAGGCCTACCTTTTGGCAGATTTCCATTTCAGTGAATTCTCATTTCGAACTATAGTTTCTGCTGTGATATATTAAATTATTCGGATTAAATAATTTAATTACTTTGAGTTCTAGTGATGATAATAAGAAAATTGCTTGAAACAAATTTTTTTTATAATTTTGAAATTGTAGTATTGGAAGAAAATTTAAATATGTAAATTAATAACGTGAGTGAGGTGATGGAATTGTGACGTCAAAGTGTGTCGCCTCCGAAGTGAGCTGGAGGCAGTTGAAAGTTGGAGGCAGTTGAAAGTTGGAAGCAGTTTGTAATGGAAGCAGTTAGTGTTGAAAGCAGTTAGTCTCAGGGAGCTGAATTATGTTATTATGAAGCTGAAGTGGAACTATATTTCCGATTGAAATCTTTAATAATTTGGAAAGGATGTTTTCCAAAGGGCGTGAATGGTTAGTCTGAGTTGGACTGAACTATTACGAAGAATGAAAGGCAGAAGGAACGTTGAAGTTTAATGAACGAACCCGTTCGAAGGTAAAGCAGGCTAAACTTAAGTCTTAAAGAAAAGATGACGCAGTTAATATTTCCGATAAACGAAGTCAACTTTAAATACAAAGTAAATTCCTGGATTAGAAGAATTCAATCAAAGGAAACTAGAGGGAGAGGAGCGTTTAAGACGCAGGTTATTATTAAGGTGAAGGAACTTTGAATATATCGTTTTACAAAGTATAAGTAATTAGAAGCATCGGAAGATATTTTGAAGTGATAGATAAGCTATCGTAGGCTAATACGAAGAAGTATTCAAGCTAATGGTAATTAATGTATTCGTCCTGCTATTACAAGAACAGAAATCAAATAGTGAAGCTACCCTGAACCCTAATTGACGGAGTGGAACGCTCCAAGCCTTGAACTGTCTGAATATTATTATTATTCTCGAAGTGAGGGAATAATTAGACTTTAATATTATTTATTCGTAGGTAATAAATACCGACTGATATTCATATCAAGTATTATTTGAACTATAAGTATATTTTCCATTGAAGTATTAAGAAGAAATTTTGGAATAATCAAATACTGCTCCAGAGGTTATGAACGTAGATGTGATTGGACATCGAGAACGAAGTGAGGGTGTTTCAAAAATACACGGCATAATTTCAGGTATGTATTTCCCA
>JAFIDM010107817.1:0-22112 GCA_023159025.1 Thereuonema tuberculata | reverse complement strand
GGGAAATACATACCTGAAATTATGCCGTGTATTTTTGAAACACCCTGAGGAAGGAACCCGCCATATTTGGATCATCGAAAATGGAAGTAAAAGTGCTTCTAAATTGTGCTACTGAAATCTACAAAGAGAAGTGGATTTAATTCAGCGACAGTGAGGTATAAAGAAGAAGTCTGCAAGCGACTATAAATTTGTAAGTAATGAACTATTATTTATCTTACTTTTGGATGGGCCATAAAGATAATAAAAGAAGAAAGAAGTGAAGATTTATTTGTGCATTGCAGATAGAGACTTATCGTAATAGATAATTTATTCAAGTTCACATAAGGTGATTAAAGCGAAATAGAAATCGTAATAAACGATATTAATAATAGTGCTAAGTGATACACCGGAAGTGTGCGAGCATACAAGTGATTAGATTATTATAATTATAAATGAAATTCATATAAGTGAAAAGTAATTCTAGTATGATAGTATCTAGAGATTAGATCAGTGCATAATATAGTGAAATATTATAGTGAAAATATTTAAGTAACTGAAAAGCAGATTATAAGTTAATCGGCTAAAGTGTAGTACGATACATAGTGCAACTGTGAAACAATTGTGTTAGTGAAAGAACCTTATTATAAGAAGAATAGTGTGCTTGTGAACATTAAGGCTGAACAATCAAAGTACTCAGCTATTGTGAAATACGGAGACAAAAATTATCTTCATTGTATATACTAGTTTGGAAAATTTTAAAAATAGCCCATATTAAATCTTATGAATTTTATAACTTGTTTTGTTTTTCACTCATTGCTCTGTACTCTGCATATTAGTAGGGTTCTGCTAAAAGTATCCCCAGTAGTTTCCCAGAGAAATATCCATACAGTTACGATTCTCAGTATTTCAGTTTCCAGAAAAGAAAATTAATAACGAGTCTTTTGTTCGAATCACAGAATCAGTGATTGCCTCAGATCAAGATTCAAAAAAGTGAGGTGGGTCGTTCCTTTACATTTTATGTTTATATAAATAGTGAAGACAAAGAGCAAATTGAAGAGTTTAATATTCCTCCTGGTTATTATTCGGATCCTCAGTTATTAACAACCTACATTAACCTTAATATCGAAGTTCGATTTGATTACAAAGAGATTGATCGAAATCAGCGTTGTGTTGTCTTTGATTACTCTCCCCTGACTCAACGTATGACTGTCACTGTTTTAGCACCTTACAGTTTACATTTAACTGAAAACTTAACAGCTCTCTTAGGATTCGAAAACTGGGTTGACTTTGATCAGGAATGGTGGGAGGCGCCCTCGTCGTTCGATTTCAGGTTCGGGTTCTACTCGATTTTCGTCTATTGCGATATTATCGAGGTGTCACCTGTCAGAGACACATTTGCTCCTTTGCTTCGACTGATTCAAGTCGATAGTAAATACGTTGATTTGATTAGTAAATCGTTTAATACTTTATATTACTGACCTGTTGCTTGGTCATCCTTTGATACCATTTCTGTTTTCTTAAGAAACGATATTGGAACCGCCATACCCTTTAAGCAGGGACGAGTCACCTTGACACTGCACTTTCGCACAATTCGATAATGAAGTATCGAGCAGATCCTTCTCTTTGTCTTCAGTATTATCAAAAACAGGCGGGAGGTGGAGGAAGTAGAGATATCCCAATTTCTGTTGGTTCACGATTTCAAAGGGGCCACGGATTAGGAAATATCTTTAGTTCATTATTTCGATGGGCTAAACCAATTTTGAAAAAGGTAGCTTTTACGGCGGGCAGACAGGCTTTAGCGAGTGGTAGTAAGATTTTGGAAGATGTACAATCGGGTAAAGTGTTTAAAGAATCAGCAAAATCACGAATGGGGGACGCGTTTCGTAATACGATTTCCGGTCAAGCAGGAAGTGGACTTTTAGCAAGAAGACGATTTCCCTTTTCTTCACCTTCATTTTTAGAGAAACAGTCCGTCCGACCGGTCAAACAACTTAAACGATCCAAAAAACCAAAGAAACGCAGTCATGATATTTTCGATTCATAGTCATCATGACCGACACTCACTTACCTCATTCCAATTCGTGCGAGTGTTTTAAATCCGAACTCGATCTTTTTGAACTACCCCCGACACAAGTCCCTATTGAAGTCAATACAGATATCGAATATCACCCCATAGCTTCTCTTTCAGAAACAGGACCGATTGAATTTGTCATTTCAGGATTGGGGGACGAATACGTAGACCTCTCGAAATCTGTTTTAAATATCAGACTCAAGATTGTAAAAGGAAATGATAATTCTCCCCTCGAAGTAACTGATAAAGTAACTCCTGTTAATTTATTACTTCATTCATTATTTAATCAAGTCGATGTATTTTTAGGAGATAAATTAATTTCATCCACAGATAACTGTTACTCTTATAGGGCCTATTTAGAAACTTTATTAAATCACGGTCATGATTCAAAAGTAACTCAGTTGACAGAATCAGGATGGTACATGGATGAAGGAGGAAAATTTGAGAATCTCGAAACAACAGAAGAGGAGTGTAATGCGTGCTTGAAAATTCGTAATAGTTTCATTGCAGAAAGTAGAACCCTAGACTTGGTCGGATCTATTCATTGTGATTTCTTCAAACAAGAACGTTTGATAATAAACAATGTACATATTCGGCTAAGACTTAACCGCAACAAACACAGTTTTTATTTACTTTCTCCAGACCAAAACCCGACCTATAAAGTTTTTATAGAACATGTTTCGTTATTTGTTCATAAAGTGAAAGTAAGTCCAAGTGTTTTATTAGCACATTCCAAAATCTTACCCACCACTCCAGCTAAATATCCTTCAACAAAAGTCGAATGTAAAGTATTCTCTATCCCCAGAGGGAATTTACAAGCCAATATAGTTAATGTATTTATCGGTCAGCGTCCAAAACGAGTCGTGATAGGTTTAGCTGAAAATTCAGCCTTTAATGGTACCTTTAAAACAAATCCCTTTAGATCCCACCATTTTGATAGTAATTTAATTCAGTTATCGATTGATGGGTGTTCCATTCCTAGTCAACCCTACCAACCGGATTACACCAACCATTTATATGCTCGAAATTTCCTCTCACTTTTCGCCATCACCGATCGTTTAGGATGCAATATGGGTTTAGCTCTTAATTATGAAGATTATGGTCAGGGCTCAACCCTTTATGGCTTTGATTTGTTAGCAAACAGTTCGAGTAATTCAAGGTACTTTCAATTAGATAGTCAGGGTACAGTACGAGTCGACATGCATTTCAAAGTAGCCTTGCCAAGTACCGTCAATGTAATCGTTTATGCCGAATTCCAAAAAGTGCTGGAGATCGATTCCTCCCGCAACATCTTAATGGACTGATCCAGTCATCTCATAAAAACATCCTGCGGTTCTTCAAGACCTTCAAATGTGCTTCGAACAAGTATTGTCCTCCTTACATCATCGATGTGGTCGCAGCAGCGAAACTGTTACCTGTGATTGTTTTTTATCAAGACGCCATCACGAACAGTGTCCAGATCACGGAGTTGTTAAGCCAAAACGACCAAACCAAACATCATTTTGGCGGCATGTACGCAATCGATCAATTACCCCAAAGACCGTCACATCACACCTACGTGGTGAATCTCGACCCACATAATCAATTAGGATCTCACTGGGTTGCGATTTGGGTGGAGAGAAATGTTGTTGGGAAGTTTTTCGATTCGTATGGACGTTCCATGAAACAACTGCCGTTGAGTCGCTTCGTCCTTAAGAATACCTACCGCCATGTCGAAAACAACAAAACTCTACAAGGATCCTATTCAACAGTGTGTGGACAATATTGTGTTTTATATCTCTACTACAAAAGTTGTGGTTATTCCCTACACGAATTTCTGAAACTGTTTGGAAAAAAATAAAGACTTAAACGATCTGACAGTTTGCAGACTAGTGCGAAAACATTTTAAAGACGAGTTAGTTCGCACAAGAACCAACAATCGTTTTTGGAACAATGACGAACCATGTTTGCCGAACCAGATTTGCTGTACCCGGCGGCCTACCAAAGAAAAAGAAGAAGATGGTTCTTTATTAAAATTTAAAAAACTATTCATGTAACCTCTTTTTTCCCTTTAATGTAATAAAAAATCAAAAAAAGATAATTCTTGTGTCTGTGTCTACTTCTTTCAAAATCTAAAAAAATCATGTCCCTACATGTTGGAAAACGTCATCAGACAAGTTCATACATGAAATATTTACTCCAAAACGTCACTTCCTTATTTAAAAACATTATCAATAAGAAACAAGCAGCAAATAATAGTAAATTATAGAACTAAAAATATCAACATTAAAATATTCTACAAGTCAAGATATTTAATCCGTTATTTCTTAACAGTAAACTTATGAAGAATTAAAATGATACCATTCAATTCTCTACAAAAAATCTGAAACTTTGACATATTACATGGTTATTTAACCCTTTGGATACAAAATAACTCTTTGATCACGAATAATAATTATATTAATTCATTAAAAATGTCACCATTCAATTCTCCACAAAAAATCTCGAAATTTGATATATTTCTTGACCTATTAACCCTTTGGGCAGTAATAATATGCAAATTAATTATTAATAATTATATTAATTAATATCTATCGTCCTTTAACCCTTTGGCTACGGAAAAAAAACCCTTCACTCAACTGACCTTTATGCTTAAAATATGTAAAAAAAATTTAATTACGCAAATGAGATATACCAATATGCTAATGATATGCAAATGTTCCTCTGAAGTGCCCGGAAATGCGCCTCTGAAGTGCCCGGATAACTACTAACGTTAAGGGAAAGAGTGCAATAGTAAATAATAATGGTGATAATGCATCACCTTGAAATATTCCCCGTCTAATTTTCACTTCTCCAAGTTCTTGTCCATTTGATAATAAAGTCCTTTTCCAAAATTTCATGGTTTCTTTCAAGAGATTTCTGATTTTTTCACTGACTCCAAAAATTTATAAGGACTTTTGTATCCAACTGTGTGTCAGGAGTCAAAAGCTTTCTTATAGCCAATGAATTTTAGAGAATCATTTTATCAATTAATAACTGATCCTTGGTTCTATGTGAGTTTTTACAATTTCCTTTTTGTTCAATTGAATAGAAGGAATTTTTTGCCATATAGTAATAAATTGAGTTTGCCAGAAGTTCTGTTAATAATTTAAATGTTGTTGAGAGGCATGTAATGGGGCGAAAATTGCTAGGAACTACTCCTTTGCTCTTATCTTTCAGTATTACGAATGTCTTTTCAGATGCCATCCATTCTTCAATTGATGAGGATTGCAGAATATTGTTAAAATGATCTGCCAATCTATCATATAGGCTGACTAAATCCATGCAGTTCGTCTTTGCAGGAGCAGACCAGTTTTTAACTTTTTTTTGATTTGTTTAACAATCATTTCTTTTGTAATAATCAGACATTGCATTTGTGTCTTCTTTTTTCCTCTACAAATGTCTTTAATCCATGTCTTTATGAATATTTCTGAAATAAAAAAAATAGTAAAAAAATGGCTTATTATAAATATTGAAAATAGGTAAATCAAAAATTCTAAATACAGTCAATCTCCTTTGAAGTTAATTAAACCATCATCTTGTTTCAATTGATTTTCTTCGCATCTCACTTGCGTATGTGAAGAGAATAATTGTGTATATAGTAGATAGTAACGTATTATAATACGTGTTTAGATAGTAACGTACTATTGTACTTGTGTATATGGTAATATAGTATAATACTTGTGTATGTGATTATATGTATATATACTACTTGTAGATACTGATATGCTTTTATACATACATCATTATGTAATTTTTTAAATTATGTATCACATTGTATCAAAAATTGTCATATATATGACTGTGTATGTGTATGTACATATGGGTGTATATATGTATACGTATGTATGTAGGTATGTATGTTCGTATATGTATCTATGTGTATGTATGCATATGTATGTGTATGTATTTGTATGTATTCATGTAAGTATGTGCATGTATATGTATGTGCATATATATATATATATATATATATATATATATATATATATATATATACTGTGTTTACTGTTTTTAAACATTAATCATAGATTTTTATTAATGTATAACTTTCAAAAATTCAACAACCATGTATACTTAGTTAACTGTTTATGTCAACTTCCCTTATTCAAAAAAAAAAAAAATTAATCCTAAATTATTAATTATTACGTACACTGTATAATCGGCAATTTTAGTCTTTTTACTTTCTTAAAAATGTATAATACGTAACTAATAACTCAAATATATCAATATGTATGTATTCAACGGTAGCACCTGTTGATAGGAAGCTATACAAATGCTTCCTAACTGGACAATGATAAAATGTAACGGAAATAAAATGAATGAATGAATGAATGAAAAAATTATTATTATTATTATTATGTTTGTATGTTTCAAACCTTGGGTTTCCCCAGCAAAAACAATATGGCGGGTCAAGGACCAAATCACATATTGCCAAGTGTAAAGACGTGTGCAAGAATGATTAGGGATGTGTGGTTGTGTCTATAAATTTCCTAACTATGCGTGTTGTGTTGAGTACTACAGCCTTTTGCAGTTGTGCATTAGTGTTTTTGTGAAGTCCTAGTGTGCTGAGACTGTGGTGCAAAGTGTTAGGTACCAGACCAGTGGCGGACAAGACGATATGTATTATTATTATTATAATTATTATCAATATTTGACACAGCACAAAGACAAAAAAACACATCGTTGACTGGAGTTATTGAACAACTCAAGTCTCACCCAAAGACCTAAGAATTGTCCAAGTATCTTCGTAAAATATAAGCAGTGCCTAGTAATGATGTTTTTTGAAGGTCTCTTATTAAAATCTCATGAAGTTCCAAGCTATTAAAGTGTTTTACAAATTCCTTAGATAAAGCAGCGAGGGCACCAATAACTATAGGTGCTACAGTGGCACGTTTGTTCCACAAACGAGAAATTTCAATTGTCAGATCCCTATATGTTGTGATCTTTTCCAGTTCTATCTCAACAATTCGTGCATCTCCAGATATTGCCACATCTATTAGAAAAACATCTTACCTTTCTACAATTGTTATGTCTGGAGTGTTGTGATCCAAATGACGGTCGGTTTGAATTCAGAAATCTCAGAGGATTTTGACCTCATCATTTTCTAGCACTTTTTCAATAGAATGTTCCCACCAGTTTTTGGAAACTGGGAATTGGTATTTTTTGCATAAATTCCAATGAATAATACTGGCTACTCTATCATGGCATCTTTTGTACTCAGTTTGAGCAATTTTACTACAACCACTGACAAGATGATCAGTAGTTTCATCTTTTTCTTTGCATAATCTACATTTACGGTTGTTGCCTAAATGTTGAATTCTGGCTTTCATCACATTAGTTAATAAAGCTTGTTCTTGTGCAGCGAATATTAACCCTTCGGTTTCTTTCTTGATCCAGCCATTTTGAAGCCATTGCCAGTTTCTGAAATTGTCAATTTTTCCTTCAATTTGTTTTATGTATTGCCCATGGAGTGGCTTGTTTTTCCAGCTGTCAAATCGTTCTTTTATGATTTTTGTTTTGTATTCCAGTTTTGACCCAGTAACTTTCAAGATATTTTCCTTACAAACTTCAATCAGCATCTTTTCCTTGCTTTTTCTTACATAATCATTTGATACTCATTTTCCTCTTCTACAATTTGCTTGATTTGAAAAAGTCCTCTGCCACCTTCTTTCCTTGGAAGATATAATCGATCAACATCACTTCTAGGATGGAGAGCATGGTGCATAGTCATCAACTTTCGGGTTTTCCTCTCTAAAGTATCCAAGTCAGCTTGTGTCCAGTCAATGATTCCTGCAGTGTATCTAATTACAGGAACAGCCCAAGAGTTAATGGCTTTGATAGTATTGCCACCATTAAGCTTTGATTTTAAAACTTTACGAACTCGTTGTGCAGATTCAGAACTCGTTTTCTTTTTGACTTGAGAATTTAATATTTCACTTGATTTCAGTATCCCAAGATATTTGTAGGACTCTTCAATGCTCAGGGACTTGATGAGGTTTCCATTTTCAAATATTATACCATCAGTTTCCTCAATGATCTGCCAATCTATCATGTAGGCTGACTAGATTATTATTATTATTATGTTTGTATGTTTCAAACCATGGGTTTCCCCAGCAAAAGCAATATGGCGGGTCAAGGACCAAAGCACATATTGCCAAATGTAAAGACGTGTGCAAGAATGATTAGGGATGTGTGGTTGTGTCCATAAATTTCCGAACTATGCGTGTTGTGTTGAGTACCACAGCCTTCTGGAGTTCTGCATAAGTGTTTTTATGAAGTCCTAGTGTGCTGAGAATATGATGCAATGTGTGAGGCACCAGACCAGTAGCGGACAGGATGATGGGTACAACACGTACTCGGTCCTGCCTCCACTGCTTATTATTATTATTATGAGGCAATTATTATTTCAAACATTATTTACAATAAATGTTAATTAAAATTATACTCTTCTAAATATTTTTTTTCAGATCCAGTCGAAATTTACTAATAGATCACTGTTTCTCAAAAGAAGAAATAATCAGAAGGATGTAAACAAACTCTCAACATTAACGTTGAATACAGTAGGATTGGACAGACTATCTTCTCCAAAATCAAGCAAATTCCAAAAAGCATTTTGGTGTGTTGTTATTGGTTTAATGGCTTCATTGTCCATTTATCAAATAACTCAGTTGATTGTAGATTATATTGAGGTAAAGCCAACAACAACTGTAACTATGGCAACTGACACTAACATTACACTCCCTATTATAACTATATGCCCAACTACTACACTGAATTATAAACAATTTTACAAAGTTTTTAACCACACGAACAAAATCCTTACAAAGGGAGGACATGAAAACAAATCTAATGATGGAAATTCAATTCACGATCTCTGGAAAAACAAATTCATTGTCTTTATTTCACCGGTAAGAAAATTCTTATTTTCTAGCTTTCTTTTATTTAACTCAAAATTAAATCAATGTTAAAAACATATCTTTTAATGAAATTAAAATTATACAATAGGTCTTCACACTTAAGTAAAAGTAAATTATACACAATTAAAATCATTTCCTTCTACAATTCGTTCAGAATGCTAACTGGATATCGATGGGGAATAAGTGATCTCAATGTATCACTGAAATATATAGAAAAATGTAGCCAATCAGGTTTCCCGTGAGGCAACAGGGGACGAGGAACCCGTAGAAATACAACACGAATGATATCTGAAAGCTTGACCATCGTGACAACTTTAATGGTCTCTGGTGTCATTGAAATAGAAATCGGATCACATGGTTTTTTGTTCACAAAATCATAGTGACATATTGTGCCCATCAAAGCAGATGAGAAATCAAAATATATATTTTTTTAACAAAAAAAAGTTCCTAATTTTGCAAACAGTTGTAAGATGGTAGACCAATGCCAAGTCAAGTAGCGAAGCACCAGTTCCTGACGATAAACAAAACTCAAGTCAAGGAGTGAAACATCTATGGCTTAGTACACTCATTATCAAAAATAACGACGACCTAGAAGGAGTTGTCCGATTGTGATGAAATTTCGTATGCAAAGACATTGGGACCGCACATGCAAATGATTAATCTTTGGTGTCCAATGAATGAATAGCGAGAGCTACAGCGCATCGGAACTGCGCATTTAGCAGGTGTATAAAAGAACCGATTCTCAATCTGATGGTGAAAATTTCTGTTGCATTGCGAGTTAGGATACCTTTCAACGACTGAAAAAACGCCTCGCCGCAAGATTCGAGCTCATTACGCGCAATTCTCAGAGTTTGAAAGAGGTAGTATCATAGGATTGCAAGAGGCAGGTTGGGCAAAACGGAGAATCGCTCGTCGTATGGGTCGAAAAGATGCGGCGATGAGAAAATGCTGGCAGGAATGGGTGGACAATGGCAGATTTCAGAGTCATGAAGGTAGCGGTCGACCTAGGGCCACAGCAGAGTGGGTGGATAGAGTGATTGTCAGATCAGCTTTCACAGCGCCTGAATCATCGTTATTAACCATCAGACGTGCGACCCGCACTCGAGTGTCCACCATGACCGTTCACAGACGGCTGAGAGAGCGACATCTACGATCGTACCGACCGCTACGCCACCTGCCACTCACGTCTGCACACCGTGGGGCCAAATTACAGTGGTACAGTGCTTTCACTATTGCACGCCACACAGGTCCTCAGCCATGAGTTAGGGTCTGGGATGCCATTTCCCTTGATAGCCAGACCCCTTCGGTCGTCATTAGCGGCACACTTACAGGACAGCGGTACGTCGATGACATTCTGAGACCTGTTTTGCTACCCTTCCTTTTGCAGTACCCTGGCCTTATTTTTCAGCAAGAAAATGCCTGACCACATACGGCACGTGTTGCTATGACCTGTCTTGCAGCTTGTGAAACACTTCCTTGGCCAGCCAGATCGCCAGATCTCTCTCCAATCGAGCATGTCTGGGATATGATGGAAAGGCGACTACATCCACCAGGGAATGTGGATGACCTAGCCCGACAATTGCAGCAAATTTTGTAAGTAATACCGCAGGAGACCATCAGGGAGCTTTATCACTCTATGCCACGTCGTGTGGCAGCTTGCAGTCAGGGTAGAGGTGGGTCAATACCTTATGGAGCTCGTTACTTTGTAACTCGGTAACTCTGAAATAAATCATTCAATGTTAATCACTTTATATTCTCCACATAATCTTCCTCTCCACCAATTTTTGTCTCCATCGCACAACTCCTTCTAGGTGGGTCATTTTTTTTGTTAATGAGTGTAGTTAAATAGTGAAGCACCCATTACGCCAACATGAAAACTGGAACAATTTTGGATACAATCGATATGGGAAATCGTATTGGAAAACAGTACTAATAGATAGGTATTAATTGTAGCAATGGCTAGAGGAACTGAAGAAAATTAAAATTATTATTATTATTATTACTATTATTATTATTATTATTATCGAAAAAGCTTCAAACCATGGGTTTCCCCAGCTAAGACATTATGGCGGGTCAAGGACCAAAGTATATATTGCCAAGTGTAAAAAAATAAAAGTGTTGAAGAACAGTTAGGGATGTGTGCTTGTGACCATAAATTTCCTAACTATGCATGCTACGTTGAGTACCACAGCCTTCTGGAGTTGAGCATAAGTGTTTTTATGAAGTCCAAGTGTGCTGAGACTGTGGTGCAATGTGTGAGGCACCAGACCATGGCGGGCAGGACGATGGGTACAACATGTACTCGGCCCTGCCTCCACTGCTTCTGGAGCTCGTGTGCTAGGTCTGTGTATTTACTTATCTTGTCAGTGTGAGTTTTCTGCATGTTCTTGATAATAGACACTGCAATATCAAAGAGTTAGGTCTATTTGTTGACCATATCAACAAGTGTGATGTCAGGTCTGTTGCGATGTATAGTTTTGTCTGTGTGAATGGGACGGTCCCAGTACAGCGTATGTGAGGTGACTCTAGTACGCTTTGTGGTGTGTACTTGTAGTACGTTACTGTGTTCTGAATAGGTGAGTGTTTGTGTGCTAGCTGTTGATGAACGATCGACGCTACCTGATTGTGTCGAAGGAGATAGACTGTTTCGGACAGAAGGGGACAGCCTTGATATTATGTGGTCGATCGTCTCATGTGTAGTGTAACATTTCCGGCATTTGTCGTCGTGTGTGTTTGCATCGTGTAGAATGTGTTTCTTGTAGTTGAGTGTGGGGATGACTTGGTCCTGTATCGCAATCATGAACCCTTCGGTCTCCCCAAACAGTTCACCTTTCGTCAGCCATCTGTTCGAGGCTTCCGTGTCGACATGGGGCTGGCTGAGTTCGTGGCGATGACTGCCATGGATTTCCTTATGAGCCCATGATTCACGCAGCTGCTGAGTGTGGGTGACGGAAGTGGTCGGTGTTAGAGAAGGGTTTCCGAGGTCCAGGGGTCTGAGGTGTGTGTCAGCCTTGACAATGGCTGAGTGGAGTGAGGAGTGTTGAGCTCTTTGATGGAAGTGTTCTCTATGTGTGTGTACTTTTTTTCATGAAAGGTGATGAGATTGATGAGTCCTCGGCCTCCCTCCTTTCGGGGAAGAATCATCCTTTCCATAGCGGACTTGGAGTGGTACATGTTGTGTTTCGTGAATGTAGTGCGTGTGTTGCGTTGTAGTGCTTCGAGTTCAGTGTTTTGTGCCGAACGAATATGTTAGTGTGGGGATGGCAAGAGTGTTGATGGCTTTAATTTTATTTCTGGCATTGAATTGTGTTTTGAGGATTTTGTGAACGCGAGCACAGTATGTTTTCTTGAGTGCGTTTTTGATGTTTGTATTGTCAATGACGCGCGCTTGCTGGAAGCCCAGGTACTTGTAGGTCTCTCCCTCTTCCATGGATTGGATTGGCAACCCATGGTCCAGTTCAAAACTCTCCAAATTCGAAGTATTCCCGCATAATATAGATAGCTTGCGGCATTCGTCGATTCCAAGTTCCATCCCAAAGTCTTTGGTGAACTGTGTTGTGACTTGTAGTAACCTAGTAAGTTGTGCACTGTTTGTGGCGTAGAGTTTAAAATCATCCATGTACAGTAAGTGTGTGATTTTGTATGGTGTCAGAATGCCTGAGATAAGCCTATAACCGTATTTTTTGTTGTCTAGCATGTGGCTTAATGTATTCAACGCGAGGCAGAACCAAAGAGGACTCAAGGAGTCTTCCTAGAAAATACCTCTTCTTATGGGAATGGGTACTGTAGTGATGGAGGTGTTGGAGGTGCGTAGATGTAATGCTGTGTTCCAACACTTCATCGTGCATCCAAGAATGCCGTGATCTTAGGGTGTACTTTGTAGAGTTGAAGAGTGTATAAAAGCCAGGAATACGGGACTGAGTCAAATGCCTTCTTGTAGTAGATGTATGCGATGTGTAAGTTCCTATTCTTCGCGCACGCCTGGCGCAGGATTACAGAGTCAATAAGGAGTTGCTCCTTACAACCCTGGGAATTCCTGCGACAGCCCTTCTGCTGTTCGGAAAGAATGTTATGTGTGTCGATGTTTGTGTAAATTTTGTCTGTAAGGCAGGAGGTGAGGCAAGCGATGTATGCAATAGGTAAGTTCCTATTCTTCGCGCGCGCCTGCCGCAGGATTACCGAGTCAATAAGGAGTTGCTTCTTACAACCCTGGGAATTCCTGCGACAGCCCTTCTGCTGTTCGGAAAGAATTTGAGTTGTCTCGATGTGTGTGTGTAAATTTTGTCTGCAAGGCAGGAGGTGAGGAGTTTGCAAAGTGTGGGAAGACGAGTGATTGGACGGTAGTTTGCAGGCTGTGCTGTTTCACTGTTCTTGCTCTGTAGGTAAGTGACACCTTGTGTGAGGAAAAGAGGCATATGTTCTGGATGTTGGATTATGTCAGTGAGTGCAACAACTAGCTTCCCATGCAAGGACGTGAACTTCTTGATCCAGAAGTTCTGATGGATAACGTGTGGTGAATGCATGGTGTAGTTCCTGTATCCTGGGAGTTGAGTCCCTAACTGTGTAACAGTGTAGAAGTCGCGCATAAGATCCTGGTTCATCTGTGATGACCAAAGGATGCGCTGGCGTGGTTTCCCAGTCTTGGTCGTCGCCTGCTCATCACAGACGAATCACTTCCGACTGTTCGGGCTGCATGGTGTTGCCCGGGTGTTGTGGTAGCCATACTACAGGATGGGGTGCCACTTTCTCCACCACCACCTGCGGGAGGCCTCTGCCTAACCCCCAAACGCGGGTTACTTTATCCTGCGCCACACCGATGCAGCATCATTATATTAGAACGAGTTCTCATCATGGATGGTTGGACCCTTTAGCATACCCTAAAGCAAGTGTAGTTCCCGCCCCCACAGCGACGAGGTAGGGTCCATGGGGGCTTATTATTATTATTATTATTTATATTATTGTTGTTATTATTATTATTATTATTATTATTATTATATCGAAAAAGTTTCAAACCATGGAATTCCCCAGCTAAGACAATATGGCGCGTCAAGGACCAAAGCACATATTGCCAAGAGTATTAAAAAAAAAAAAAAAATTGGGGAAGAATAGTTAGGGATGTGTGCTTGTGTCCATAAATTTCCGAACTATGCGTGTTGTGTTGAGTACCACAGCCTTCTGGAGTTGTGCATAAGTGTTTTTATGAAGCCCTAGTGTGCTGAGGCTGTGATGCAATGTGTGAGGCACCAGACCAGTAGCGGACAGGATGATGGGTACAACACGTACTCGGTCCTGTCTCCACTGCTTCTGGAGTTCGTGTGCTAGGTCTGTGTATTTACTTATCTTGTCAGCATGAGTTTTCTGCATGTTCTTGCTGATGGGAACTGCAATATCAATGAGATAGGTCTGTTTGTTGACCTTATCAACAAGTGTAATGTCAGGTCTGTTGTGATGTATAGATTTGTCTGTGTGAATGGGACGGTCCCAGTACAGCATATGTGAGGATGACTCTAATACGCCTTGTGGTATGAACTTGTAGTACGGGAGCGTGTTCTTAATAAGTGAGTGTTTGTGTGCTAGCTGTTGATGAAAAATCGACGCTACCTGATTGTGTGGAGGTAATCTGTTTGGAAGAGAAGTGGACAGCCTGATATTATGTGATTGATCATCTCATGCATAGTGTGGCATTTCCTGTATGTCATCTTGCGTCTTTGCGTCGTGTCGGATGTTTCTTGTAGTTGCATGTGGGGATGACTTGGTCCTGTATCGCGATCATGAACCCTTTGGTCTCCCCAAACAGCTCACCACTCGTCAGCCATCTGTTCGACGCTTCCATCTCGACAGGAGGCTGACTGAGTTCGTTGCGATGCCTACCTTGGAGTTCCTTACGAGAACATGATTCACGCAGCTGCTGAGTGTTGGTGCTAGGTTTGATGAGTGTTGGAGAAGGCTTTTCGAGGCCGAGGGGTGTGAGGTGTGTGTCAGCCTTCACAATGGTTGAGTGTAGTGAGGAGTGTTGTGCTCTTTGGTGGAAGTATCCCCTAAGTGTGTATACTTTTTTTTTCTTGTAGGGTAATGGGGTAGATGAGTCCTCGGTCTCCCTCCTTTGATTCTTTCCGAAGCGGACTTGGGGTGGTGCATGTTGTGTTTCGTGAATGGAGTGCGTGTTGTACGTTGTAGTGCTTCGAGTTCGGTGTTTGTCCATGGAATTATACCAAACGAATATGTTAGTGTTGGGACGGCAAAAGTGTTAATGGATTTAATTTTATTTCTGGCGTTGAGTTGTGTTTTGTGGATGTTTTGAACGCGAGCACGGTATTTGCACGGTATTCAGTGCATGTTTCCGGTGTCAATGACAAGTGCTTGCCCAAGCGTTTGAAGCCCAGGTACCTGTAGGTCTCTCCCTCTTCCATGGATTGGATGTCCAACCTATGGTCCAGTTCAAAACCCTCCAAATTCATCCAAGTCTTCCCGCGTGTTATATATAGCTTTCGGCAGTTGTCGATTCCAACTTCCATCCCAATATCTTTGGTGAACTGTGTGGTGACTTCTAATAAATTAATAAGTTGTGCGTTGTTTGTGGCATAGAGTTTAATATCATTACCTGATTGTGTCGGTGGAGGTAGTCTGTTTGGGACAGAAGGGTACAGCCAGATATTATGTGGTAGATCGTCTCATGTGTATTGTGGCATTTCCTGCATCGGTCGTCGTGTGTGTTTGCGTCGCGTAGAATGTGTTTCTTGTAGTTGAGTGTGGGAATGACTTGGTCCTGTATCGCGATCATGAACCCTTCGGTCTCTCCAAACAGCTCACCACTCATCAGCCATCTGTTCAACGCTTCCATGTCGACATGAGGTTGGCTGAGTTCGTGGCGATGTCTGCCATGGAGTTCCTTACGAGCCCATGATTCACGCAGCTGCTGTGTGTGGGTGTCGGGATTGGTGAGTGTTAGAGAAGAGTTTGCGAGGTCCAGGGGTGTGAAGTGTGTGTCAGCCTTGACAATGGCTGAGTGGAGTGAGGAGTGTTGTGCTCTTTGGTGGAAGTGTTCCCTAAGTGTGTTTACTTAGGGTGATGAGATTGATGAGTCCTCGGCCTCCCTCCTTGCGGTGAAGAGTCATCCTTTCCGTAGCGGACTTGGGGTGGTGCATGTTGTGTTTCGTGAAGGTAGTGCGTGTTGTGCGTTGTAGTGCTTCGAGTTCAGTGTTTGTCGATGAAATTATGCCGAACGAATATGTTTGTGTGGGGACGGCAAAAGTGTTAATGGCTTTAATTTTATTTCTGGCATTGAGTTGTGTTTTGAGGATGTAGTGAACGCGAGCACAGTATGTTTTTTTGAGTGCGTTTCTGATGTTTGCGTTGTCAATGACGCGCGCTTGCTGGAAGCCCAGGTACCTGAAGGTCTCTCCCTCCTCCATGGATTGGATGGCCAACCCATGGTCCAGTTCAAAACCCTCGAAATTCGTAGTCTTCCCGCGTGTTATATGTAGCTTGCGGCATTTGTCGATTCCAAATTCCATCCCAATGTCTTTGGTGAACTGTGTTGTGACTTGTAGTAAATTAGTAAGTTGTGCACTGTTTGTGGCGTAGAGTTTAATATCATCCATGTAGAGTAAGTGTGTGATTTTGTATAGTGTCAGAGTGCCTGAGGTAAGCTTATAACCGTGTTTTGTGTTGTCTAGCATGTGGCTTAATGGATTCAAGGCGAGGCAGAACCAAAGAGGACTCAAGGAATCTCCCTGGAAAATACCTCTCCTTATGGGAATGGGGACTGTAGTGATGGAGGTGTTGGAGGTGCATATGTGTAGTGTTGTGTTCCAACTCTTCATCGTGGCATCCAAGAATGCCGTGATCTTGGGGTGTACTTTATAGAGTTGACAAAAGCCTGACAAAAGCCAGGAATGGGAGACTGAGTCAAATGCCTTCTTGTAGTCGATGTATGCGATGTTTAAGTTCCTATTCTTCGCGCGCGCCTGGCGCAGGATTACAGAGTCAATAAGGAGTTGCTCCTTACTACCCTGGGAATTCCTGCGACAGCCCTTCTGCTGTTCGGAAAGAATGTTATGTGTGTCGATGTTTGTGTAAATTTTGTCTGTAAGGTAGGAGGTGAGGAGTTTGTAAAGTGTGGGGAGGCAAGTGATTGGACGGTAATTTGCAGGGTGTGCTGTTTCAATGTTCTTGCTCTGTAGGTAGGTGACACCCTGTGTGAGGAAAAGAGGCATATGTTCTGGGTGTTGGATTATGTCAGTGAGTGCAACAGCTAGCTTCCCATGCAGGGACGTCAACCTCTTGATCCAGAAGTTCTGAACGCCGTCTGCACCAGGAGCCTTCCAGTTGTGTGCATGTTTCAGTGCTGTCTGTATATCTGCGAGAGTAATATCATGGAAGGGCATGAAGGGTAAGTGTTCAGCGAGTTGTTCATCATCTGTGATCCATGGTGCTTTGTCATTGTGGGGGATGGGGTTGGACCACAGAGACGACCAGTATTCATGTAATGCCTCGCTGGTGGGTGTGTTTGTCTTGGGTAGAGTGGAGGGAGATGAAAGGGATCTGTAGAATTTTTTCTTATTGTATTGAAAAGTATTGTTTTGTTGTTTGCGTAGAGTGCACTGTTTGTATCTTTCTAATCTTTTTGCAAGTGCACTGAGTTTTTGTTTTAGTGTGTCGAGATGTTCCTGAACTTGGTTATGATGGTTTGAGTGTGAAGGGCAAGTGTTTATGTGCTTGAATATCTTCCTGACCTGGGACATAAGTTTCTTTGTTTTGTTTCCTGCACAGTATTGTGTGAGCCTGGCTATGTCTCCTCTAAGGTCGCTGATGCGGCCTTCAAGGCGACGTCTCCAAGGGGGATGTATTCTTGTGACCGTGCAGTGGTAGGTATGTGGTGTTGTTTGATTCCAAGTGCCCGAATGGTTCCCTGTGCCGCGCAGTAGAGTGTTGTATGTATGTCTTGTAATGTTTGGATATTGTCAAGGTGTTGTGGGATAGTGTGTGTGTTGAGATGGTGTATGACTGTAGCGAGTTGTTTTCATGTGTTTACTTTGGGGAGTGGAGGTCTGAGTGTGGGGCCTGTGCCTGTATATTGTGCTAGTGCGGTGTAGAAATTATCATGTGCTGCTTGTTGTATGTCATTAGTTGTATTGTTGGGAAATGTGGACTGAGGGGTAGAGGCTTCTGAGGCTTCTGTGTTTGCCATAAAGGTAATGTCTTCTGGTGGGGTGGGGTGGGGCGTCCTGTGGTTGGATTCAGCTACCTCTTCCCTAATTTGTGTAAGTATGCATGGAGGAATAAGATTGTTTACTACTATAGAACGTCGCTGATCCGCTACCCGCTGTTCGCTAAGCCCTAACGATGGATAGCGTGTGATGAAAGCATGGTGTAGTGCCTGTCTGTATCCTGTGAGTTGAGTCCCTAACTGTGTAACAGTGTAGAAGTCGCGCATAAGATCCTGGTTCATCTGTGGTGACCATCGGATGCGCTGGAGTGGTTTCCCAGTCTTGGTGGTCGCCTGCTCTGACACAGACGAAACACTTCCGACTGTTCGGGCTGGATGGTGTTGCCCGGGCATTGTGGTAGCCATACTACAGGATGGGGTGCCACTTTCTCCACCACCACCTGCGGGAGACTGTAATATATTTTTCGAACGGAGACCTCTGCCTAACCCCCGAACGCGGGTGACTTTATCCTGCGCCACACCCGATGCAGCATGATCTATATTAGAACGTGTTCTCATCATGGATGGTTGGACCCTTTAGCCTACCCTAAAGCTATTATTAATATTATTATTATTATTATTATTGTTGTTGTTGTTGTTGTTGTTAATTGTTATGATATATTGTAACAGCCAATAGTTTTGGGCGGCCATTGCTTAAATGATCACAGTTTGTTATGTTGAGGCATCCTTCTTGTTGAAGGTACGGGATGATGACATGTTTCGTGAACGAATTGCGGCTATTGTAGAAGTCACGGGTCCAGTTGGATGGATTTCATCGAAAAAAACGGGCCGATCAGAAATATGAGGCTCACAAACCCCATCCATGCTGTGTATATTCACTGAGTGACCACTTTATTAGAGACACCTCTCACTCTAAGTTGATGCACGTTGATGTAACAGCAATCATTAGTGTATAAAAAAAAAGCTCAGTATCAAGAGAACTGTGTATCAGTACAGTTTGCCCGGAACATGGGTTAGACGAATGATTTAAATGATTTCAAACGAGGCCTGATGGTGGGGGGCAAGAAGAGCTGGATCCAGTATTTCGGAAACTGTGAAGATCCTCTGCTTTTCTCGTGGAACAGTATCACGGGGGTTCAGAGATTGGCAGTTAAGCCAAAAACCTTCAAGGAAACAGAGCAATTGTGGACGGAAAAGGCTTGTGTAGGAAAGAGGTAAATCTATCATGTAGATTTCAATCATTTAAAGTTCCTTTGAATCTTTCTTAACATCAACTGTTCAATTAACAACGTTGATAAATGGCCTTTTCATCATGTGTGATAATTACTAAAGTTTATCTTAATGTATAACCTCATTAACACATAGAACTTTCTTGTATCTCATATGTCTTTTAACTTGTATGAGATGGCTATAAACAATGTTCACCGTATGTGCTATAATAGTATTTAATTATATGAATGTTTAAGTTAACTTGATTTCTCCAATCCTTTCTTGACTAAACATTCTAGTATTATAGTCTTTACCAAAACACTCTAAACAGTTTATAATCATAACTTGAATACTTCAATCGAATAATCTTTGACCTCGTTGAAATAATCTTTAAAATAAACCTCTTGCTAATAAACACAAATGTTCCTGTATAAATACTTAAATCCTTTCAACTTTACAGTTCTTTAACTTTAGTTGATTCAGTCCAACATTTGTAATAAGTCGATTTCCCTTGACTTCAATAAATCTTAGCAGTAATGGTTTTACTTGAAATAAATAACTTTACTATTTCTTTAATCTACGAATAAATGTTAATGTGTTGGTAATGTTTAATCTTTAATGTTCATTAGTATACGTTCCGCTTTGTCCTAAACTCCATTTTCTTGTGTTCGAAATTCTAACGATGGCTCCTTTTCAAATTCTCGATGGGTGAAGTAAAACAGAAATCCTACTTACAAAAGTTCAGCAACAATCCATCAATTTTTCGTCAATCCCTGTCAAACGTCAAAGATAATACCTTGGCAAAATTCCACTTTGGTCTGCCAGTCCTCATTTGCGAGATTCCATCTTTTGGACCTAACCGTTTATTAAGAATTAATTTAACTTTACTATTAATCCTTACTTATTTAATTCTCAAGGCCGTCCGCCTTTTACTGAACACAATATGAGTTTAAAATCAAAAACTAATCTATAGCACAATCGGAAGGAACTCATCCGAATCCCATTTTCAAAACCTTAGCATCATTGCTATTTCGGTCTTCCATCGTAACGCCTTTTTTACGATCCTCTACGATGAACCATTAACAATTGAACGTTCGCGTTCATGCTGTGTTCAACACATCCATTGTTCTCACGTGCTTACACACAACAAAAGAACATACTCTTAACTTTCGGTTTTAACGAAAAATAAAAAAAAAATATAAATATTTCAAAGCCTTGATGTTAGTTTTAATTTAATTTTATCAGGGATTAAAAATTGAATTTCTCACAAAACTATTAATTTTGCTTTGAGTATTTTTTACTTTAATTAATACCAAATACTAAATTAATTTTTTAAGTATTTCATACTTTTCAATATTTTTTAGTGTGGAACTTTTCATAACTTAACAGAAGTTCCGCATTTGAAAACATGGCATGAAACTGGAATTTGTCTTTCTTTAATACAAAGTAAGTGTTTACGTTTTAATCTGTCAAATATTTTAACTATCATTTTACTCTTAATTGTTTTTGTAGAGGTTTTCATTAAAATTGAACGAATTTTCCTGATTTTACAACTTCTTTGATTTATTTGATCTTTGTTGTTGTATCAGGCTTAGCTGAGCAATCTAACTTGTTTTTTGCTTCAGGAATTCGAACCCCGTTACTTTCGCTTGTCCCATTCTTCTTGTCATTCTCTTCTTTCGGCTGTCAAGGGCCATTTGTTAAGTCTTCTGGTCTGTATAATATGCATTAAATAAAGCTTTAGTATTTGAAAGTCCCTTTCAAATCAAAAATCGAAATATTTTCTCTACATCTATATAGCTTTTGAATAAGTTTCTTGAGTTCTAAAGCAGTAGTGAAGACTAAGTTAAATACTACAAAGTTAAATTACAAATTATACTTTATATGTTTTTTTACAAGAGATTACTTGACTTGATTACAAGAATACTTTTTAAAACACAAACAATAATGAGATAGTAATAGAAATGGAAAGTCGAATGAAAAATGATTATTTTGGCAGCTTAATTTCAAAGATAATTCAGAAAAGAAAAAGTTTTAGGGAGTTGTGCCCCTAAGCTTAATTTAACGTGAAAGATTGTTTAAACGTCCCTTTTACCTAAATATTCGGTGCACCAGACATTCATTAGTTGCAAAATTCCTGTGGAATCACTACAATTAAACTTTGGATGCCCAAATTTCTTCGCTATATAATTTCTCAATTAGGAAACTCCCATCAGCCTTCTGGTTATTTACTTATTTTGAGATGGCTCACATCGGCTGCAATTTCTGTGATTTTAACGATGAATTCGATGTGTTTAATATCGTAAAATATTGTTACATAGGGATAATTCATTCATGACTCATGAGTTGAAAATTCCTGTGTTCAAGGAAAAAATTCTGCTTGTGTTTTTATTCTTCTTCATGGAAACTATCACTTTCAAAAATAATTGAATATGCCAAAAGTGATCCGAAAATGACGTTAAATTTTATAACCAATCACAGACATTTTTGGTGGCTAACAATGGTGCAAAATATAGAAACAATAAATAAGAAATGTAAAAATTGGTGAAAGAAGATTAATTGTATTTTTGCCTTCATTTGTAGATTGTGTGGCACGTTTCAAGCCAGCTGGTATATATTTCAGATTGAAATTAGGGCATGCAGATCCTCAAAATCAAACAATTACATTTCCATATAAGGTAAGAAAACAATTTCTATTTTTCCATTATTTTCTTCAATTCAATAGAAAATAAATAACTGTTTTTAA
>JAFIDM010107816.1:61184-87218 GCA_023159025.1 Thereuonema tuberculata | reverse complement strand
TCATTCGTTACTTTTCATTCGAAATAACAACATGAAATTAAATTCCAAAGCGGCTAATAATTTAAAAAAAATATTTATCGTATGTTGCAAATCATTCACTCTTATATTATGTTTGAAACGACATAACCGAATTTTGCTTGACGTCACACGTGACATATTTAAAATCTGCGTTGTCATGGGTCAGTTGCATTTTCGAGTTGCATATCCGAGTTGCAAGTGTTCGCGCTTGACAAAGGTTTATATCAACTCGTGACGTCAAAATCGCGGGACTAAATTGCAGGAATGTTGCGTGGTGTTCGCACGGCTTTAAAGATTGAGGATAATAGTTACTTTATTTTCTATAGATGCCAAGGAACTTTTTACTTCCGTTACCTATGAATTGCTTGAAAAAGTTTTGGATTTTCATTTTGGCAATCATGATTCAAAAGAAAAATCAGATTTAATTTGTTTAATCAAATTTTTATTTGAGAATCAATTTTTTATTGCTAATGCCTTAATTGTCCAACAATATGTTGGAGAATTTATGGGGCTTCCATCATCTACGATTTTAACAGAAATTTCGCTGCATTTTTTTTTCGATGCAATTTTGAGAACATTCCTTTTTTGTTCAGTTTCGCATTTCTAAATACTTTTTGCAAAGGTATGTGGATGATATTTTTATAATTGCTCGAAATGAATCAGAAAACCTCATTTTGGATCAATTTAATTCTCTGGATAAAGGAATACCATTTACTATTGAAAAACATGAAAATAAATGTTTGCCATTTTTAGATGTAATTACACAAATTGAAAGGTAATTCTATTATTACTGAACCATATTCCAAACCTACTTCTGCAAATTCCATTATTTCCTGTTCATCAGCAATTTCCTTCATCTGCTAAAGCTAGTTTAGTAAAAATCAAAATAAGGAAAGCTTTTTTTTCTTTGTTCTACAGAAGAACTTATCTATATGGATGTGTTTAGGATTAAAGAAGAATTTATTAACAATGAATATATAGTTGAATTTGAATTCTCCACTATTTCTAAATACTTACATTATATTTACAACAAATAACCAAAAAACGAGAAAAATAAATTCGTCTGGGCAGCTTTCCCTTTTCATCCTATCATACATAAACTGCTAAGTAAGATTTTTCAGAGAACTGATGTAAAAATGAGTTATAATTTGAATAACAAATTAACATATCCGATTGATCATAAAAATCCGGAAGATAATATGATTAATAAAAGAGAATGTATATATTTGGTTCCTTGTCATCAAAAGAAATAGTGGCCAAACTTTGAAAAACGTTTTGGACAGCACGATAGTTGTAAAAAAATTGGAAATTTAAAAAGATCCTACATAGCTAATCACATGTAGGTAATGGGTCATATTGCTAAATTTGAGGAATATTTGGTATCAGATAAATGGGAAAATAAACAGGGGAGAGAAGCTATTGAACATTTTTTTATTAAATTACTGGGTTCTTATAATTCCTTTGTCCCTAATGCTCACATACAACATTATTTAAATAATGGTAAATTTCTGAAATATGCAGAAATTCAAAAGAAAAAGATAAAAGAAAAGATTAAAAGATGAAGAATTTTGAAATTTACCATTGGTTAAGATTTGTATCAAAAAAAATTTTTTTTTCGTTTCTTTGAAGTTCTGTAGGACAGTGGTCCCCAACCTTTTTATTGCAGCGGACCGGTCAGCGTTTGATAATTTTACTGCGGTCCTGGGAAGAGGGAGGGGATGTTGATTGTTAATATTTTAGATTGTTTTGATTTAATAATTATAATTTAATTGTATTTAAACATGCCTTCGAAATAAAATATAGTTACACCAAAAAATGAATATAAAGTGATTTAACATTTTAACTCACCAGAACGCTAAATCAATGAGAACCCTGAGCTTGTTTCTCTGCAACGAGACGGTTCCATCTGGAGGTAATAGGAGACAATGACACCCGAAGTGTGTTGCTTATGTCCAGTTTATTCCGTTGTTTTGTTTTGGTTGCTGTCACTGCCGAAAACCTTGCTTCACACAGATAGGATGTTGGAAATGGCAATAGGGATTTAAAGGCTGTGGTGGCAATCTCAGGGTATTCCGCTATGAATTTAATCCCGAACACCAACAGAGATGTTGTCTCGAACATAGTTTTAAGACCGACTCCATTTGCAATCTCCAGCAGTTGATCTTCTTCTTGCACAGACAGGCTCGATTCGCCTGGTTTGTCGACAAATGTGTCGCGGATCCATTCTTTACTTGTTCGTGGGTTTTTTGTGGTTGGGAAGTAGCGCTCGAACTCTTTTAAAAGCAAAGACATGTGATCTTGCACCAACTGGCAGAATGAATGCTCAGACTCAGTCTCGCCTAAAATCCCCGCTAATGTCTGGAACATGTCCAAAATGCCTCTGTTCACTCGCCGTCTCCGCAACTCCAGTTTGGCTTTAAATGCAGCTACTTTGTCTGCCAACTTGAAAACAGTTGTCATTTTCCCCTAAAGGTAGAGATTGATTTCATTGGGCAGGTTGAATATGTCACACAGGTAAGCCAGTTTTGCGATCATACCTTGTCACTGAAATGTGCAGCCAGCGGTGACTTCTTTTCTGAGAGAAATCTTTGCAATGGCTCTCATAATTCAAATCATCTGGTTAGCGATTTTCCTCTGAATAACCATCTAATTTCTGTGTATAAGAGAAGGCGTCTGTGCTCTGCGTCCATCTCATCACAAAGCTGCTACGACAGGCGCGAGTTAAGGGTGTGTGGTTTGATGTGGTTAATAACTTAACGACATCAATCAATACGCTGCTAAATTCTGGTGACATTTTTCGGCTTGCCAGCATTTCTCTGTGAACGATACAATGCGTAGATTCACTCTCAGGTGAACCTCCTTAATCCGAGCAGTTAAACCAGATAGTCGTCCGGTCATGGCAGCAGCTCCGTCTGTGCTTATGCCGACACAAAAGCACCATTTTAGTTGTCCTGATATATAACCATCCAGAGACTTGAACAGTTTTGCTCCTGTGGTGTTGGTTGGCAAAGATAGTGCAGATAACAAATCCTCATGCACAGCCTCCTGATAAAGATATTGCACATAAACAAGTAGTATTGCGTTGTTGTCGATATCTGTAGATTCGTTAACCTGGAGTGCGTACCACGGTGATGTATTAATCCTCTCCAACAATTGTGTCTCAATGTCTTCGGCTATTTCCTCAAAGCGCCTAGTCACAGCGCTAGACGACAAAAGCACATGTGCTAACTTATTCACAGCAGCCTCTCCTAGAAGTTCACGGCGATGTCTTTAGTGGAGGGCAAGATCAATTCTTAACCGATAGTGAATGGCTTTTAGCCTCAGCAATACGGTTAGTCACCAAATATGATGCTCTCAGAGCATTCTCCTTTATTGATGTGGTGGCCCTCGGAAATTTCGTCTGTCCTTTGTATTCCAGTTTTTTTCTTTCAAAATACTCCAGGGGCTTGTCTTTTAATCCAGGGTGCTTGAGTTCAAGTGGCGAAGCAGTTTCGAAGGTTTCATTGCCTCATTAGAGAGTTGGTCGCCGGAAACTATGCAGAGCGGGGTTGGTGTGTGGAATACCTGGGCGATAAATCCATATTTCAAGTAGGACTCATGTTATTGTCTGTTAAAAGTTTTATGTTTCTTTGATGTTGAAAGCTCTTCTTCTGCCTCTTCACTGGGCCTTTTTACCAAGGAAAGTTCTTAACGATATCTGTTTAGTACTCATTTTTGGTAATTTCTGGACTAAATTTGAGGAAACACAATATACACATACAAGTACCGGTGAACAGAGAGAAGAGCGATACACACCTTCTCTCCACCAAAGCTTACAACGCCACTGCTGCTTGCAGCCGCTCAACTCCCGATATCACGATATTTTGCACATGTGCAAATAATGTCGATAAGGCAGTCGCGAAAAACCAGTCTCTGGTTGCCTCTGTTGGAAAATTGTTAAAATAAAATAAAGTAAAAATAGTATATATAGATGCTATAATAATATTTGAGTTAATATTTCATTTAAAATTGACAAACACTTAGAAATGTTGCAATATTTCCGGTTTCTGGTTTAATTAATTAATTAATATATATTGGGGTGTAACAATATAACAAGTAATATCGAGGAATAATGCATATTATTAAAAATATATTTCAATATAATCTAAAAAGTTATTGCCTGAAAAAGTAAAAATATTAGTTAAAATATGTGCACTGTATTTGATTTAAATCCCGAAAGAATGAGAATAATATTAAATGTTTGTGATTGCTAAGGCAGCACGTTTGGAATAGATTTAACAACTCAACAGATGATTAGAGCCTCTACTCGTCTACTGTTTACAGTTAAATTTGGAGTGTCTTAAGAATCGTTAATTTGACAGTTGCGCATGCAAAATATCGTGATATTGGTGCGGTTATAGGTGAAGTCTCTCAGCTCTCAGTTAACCTCTCGTCCATCGAAAGTCGCACAAACCCGAGAGAAATACACCACAGTAAATAAAATTGAAATAATTTATTGTTTCTTGGGCGGCCCAGTACCAAATGATCTACGGACCGAGGGTTGGGAATCACTGCTATAGGATATCAATAAGGGCGAATTTTGAATTCTCTTCAAGCAACTCTTAACGTAGTTGGTAATCAAGGTTTTGACCAACCCCCAACTAAAAAATTTAAATATCTTCTTTTATTGGTAAATTGTAAAATTGTGCATGTATATAACCAGAACCTTCTAGAAAATAATTATGGATAAAGACGAATCTCCATTAGATTCGAAAGTCTCCAAATTGTAAATATGAACTTATTATTGTTGATACAAATTTTAGTGTGTTGTAATATAATTTTTAGCTTACAAAGTTTATAATCAAATACATTGTGTCTGTGGTGCTGTTGTGGACATTGTCTGGTGAACATAATCATATTATTGCTTTTTGTATATATAATTTATTAAGTTATTTAGTTCCCGATATGTAATTTATAAACAACAACAATCAGCTTATATAATTGGCTAAGTTTGTCTGGCTGTCTGTAACTCGATATAATTTAAGCTATTAAGATAGATCCAAGGGTTCTCAATGGTACCATTGAATAAAAGGGTACCCAAATTGAATGTAATATTAGTTCATTTTGTCATTCCATGTTGTTTCCATGAAGTTTTACTCTTGGAAACTGACCTCGACAACTGAAATTCTAACAAAAAATACGTCCAAAACGAAATAATTTTGTTACCACTGCATCCATTTTAATGAAATTTGGCATATTTACTCAGTTGTTCACGCTGATTTCGAAACTGAAAACCATTTTTGCCGTAGAAGCTTCGTTCACAAGTTAGCACAGTATTTACATTACATTTATTTTATATTTGATAGTTGATAATAAAATGTTTTTTCGGATTGTTTTATGCCAGGCGCCCGATAGGCTTTGTTGCTAGTCATACGTAAACAGCTAATTAAGATTTTTTGAGAGAACTGATTTAAATTGAGTTGTAGTATGAATAACAAATTAACGTATCCGATTGATCATAAATAAGATAATATGAATAATAAAAGAGGATGTATATATTTTGTTCCTTATCATCAAAATGAATGTTTTTATAAAGGAAATAGTGGCCAAACTTTGAAAAAACGTTTTGGACAGCATCATAATTGTATAAAAATTGAACATTTAAAAGGATCCTAAATTGCTAATCACGTGTATGAAGTAGATGATATTGGAAAATTTGAGGAATATTTGATACTAGATAAATGGAAAAATAAACACGGGAGAGAAGCTATTGAATCATTTCTTATTAAATTACTGGGTTCTTATAATTCTTTTGTTCCTAATGCTCACATACAACATTATTTAAATAATGGTAAATTTCTAAAATATGCAAAAATTCAAAAGAAAATAATAAAATAAAAGAATAAAAGAGAAAGAATTATAGAATAAACTATTGGTCAAGATTTGTATACAAAAAAATGTTTTTTCTTTCTTTGAAGTTCTGTAGGATACAAATAGAGGGCGAATTTTGAATTCTCATGACATAACTCATGACGTACTTGGTAATCAAGGCTTTGACCAACCACCAACCTAAAAATTTAAATATCTTATTTTATTGGTAAATTGTAAGAATCTCCATGTTTATAACCAAAACCTTTTCGAAAATAATTCTGCATGAAGATGAATCTCCAATAGATTCGAAAGTCGCCAAATTGTAAATATGAAGTTTTTATTGTTTTTATAAAGTTTAGTGTATTGTAATATAATTTTTGGCTTAGAAAGTTTATAATCAAATAAATTGTGTCTGTGGCGCCGTTGTGGACGTTGTCTAGTGAACATAATCATATTATTTTTACTTTTATATACATAATTTACTAACTTATTTAATAGCAAATATATATTTTATAAACAAAAACAATATATAATAAACTTAAACATCGGATACAGAAATACTTATTCTTCTTCGTCAGGTCTTCAATATTGAAATATGAATTCCCTTCAAAGTTTCAATATCACTTGACAAATCTTCTTATTGAATGATCGGTTTGCTAACAGTTCACAAACAGTTCTTTAAATAATGTTCATTCTTTGGAAGTAAAGTTTATTAGTTCAAAAAGAAATTCAATTTTTTCAATAAGAAATTATATAAATTGGATTAATCCGTTACAGACCCACAGCTGATGCTTATTTAAACATTTAAAATAATACTTAAGAAAATCATGCTTAAAAACTATATTGAGTGGCCGGATGCGAGAAACGAGTTCTACTTTCAAACTTCATAATGAGTTCTTTTTTCAGTTGAATTGTCGTTTTCACTGCTTTCCTTTAGGCTTGGTTGGATCACTAATATTTTTTTTGACTTATGATTACACTTATTTTCAAAGAAAATTATTAGAAATAATGAATAATACCAATAAAAGAACAAAACGTTTTACAGAGCTTGTATAACTGAAGCTTAGCGTACGAGAGTAAACTACTTTTAGTTGCCATCTTGTTTGTTTTGATTTTAAAGTATTTTCTTTGTTGGAGAATAAATACAAACATTATTGACTAACGAAAAGGCACATTTTTCTTGAATTCGTATAGAAAAATGAAATTTCATTTTTTAATGTTTTATTTCGCTTCTGATGTACTTTGTAAAGCCGAGAATTTGGACGTATTTTCTTTTGCGGCAAAATACAAAACCTATGTCCCTGAAGATTCCGAAGGTGGGATGTTGTTTAGTAACACGAATGAAACCAATAATCACAATCACAGTTTAAAATCACTGATATCGCATCTTGTCATTATCGCTCATTACTAGATACAAACAAAATAATTTATAATCATTTGATAATTTGCTTACTTTTTCAGTTATTTTTAACTGATGAATATTTTGAATTACATTAGAGATCAATTAAAATTTTTTAAATATAATGACAGGTAACTCGCTATCGCAGAGACTTTCCCTGAAACGACTTCAGGGAATTGTTAAAAACACAAGTGGTCTCCGGAATCGTATATTCGGTTTAAAAAATTTGAAGGCAATTAATTTATCTCCTGATTGCCTCCGGTATCCGATGTTATATTATTGCAATTTGTTTTTATTATAAAAGTCATTTCGAAAATAGTATTTTATTTTAATATCTGACTTATCTTTAGTGTTCTAAAATTCATTTTCAGCATAATTAAAGTGAGAAAGAAAAACAAAGCAGAAAATGAAATTCTAGTAAGTAATAAATTGACATACAATACGTATTCTTTAAATAGCGTTTCTCAACTTATTGTTAACAATGTTTAAGTGTAAATTTAAATAATATTTTGTTATCGAAATTTTCCTCTTATAAAAATAGCTAATTCTTTTGTTTCGTTTTAAAAATTAGCAAAAAATCTTGGCTTTAGAAGTTTTAAACACTTGATTATGGAAATACAAATATTCAAGTAGTATTGCTTGGGAATTAATGGCAACAAAACACCAAGACAAGCCTCAAGCTGTAACAAGTAGAGAAGTGCATCTATTGATACAGGTCAGGTACAACTCGTCAAGGGCAAGTCCCCGCAGCCCATTCGAATCGCAGCGAAATATTGTAATTCTACAAACACGAGTTAGGAGTGAGGAGTTTATTTATCTTCATGGGAATAAATTGGTTATTGAGGCAAATAGAGATAAGAATTGTTGTACACTTTATTTTATTATTTCTCTCTCTGGTGTAAACTGTCTTTACGACAGGTTTCAATTGGACGTTCTCCATTTTCTTCTATCCTGTGCATCTTTCTTCAATTGTTCATACTTTCTTCCCCTTTTAACATCATCCAGCATTCCAATCCTTCTTCTTCCTCTTCCTCTCTTTCCTTCTACTTTTCCTTCTATTATTCTTTGTTGTAGGCAATTTCTTCGTAGCACATGTCCTAACCAAGATGTTTTTCTCTTGCGTATGGTTTCTAACAATTTCCTTTTTTCACCTATTCTTGTTAAAACGTCCTCATTTCTTACTCAATCCGACCATTTCACTTTTAACATTCTTCTCCAGAGCCACATTTCAAAACTTTCTAGAAATCTTTCTTCCTTTTTTTTAATAGTCCATGATTCACTACCATATAATATCACACTCCATACAAAACATTTAGCAAACCTTTTCCTTAATTCTATTGAAATGCCTTGTGCTGTCAACAGTGCGTTTACCTTTTCAAATGCTCCTTTACCCATTGCTATTCTACTTCTTATTTCTTCGGTACAACTTCCATCCCATCTCACCAGACTTCCCAAATATTTAAAAGCCTTTACTTGCTGTATAATCTTTCCCTCTAAGGAGATATTCACACTACCTTCTTGCCTGCTTATTCTCATAACCTTGGTTTTTCCCACATTTAAGTTCATTCCAAAGTCTTTCCCAACTGTTGCTATACTGTCCATCATTTTCTGTAATTCTTCTTCTGATTCTGCCAACACTGCTTGATCATCTGCATATTTAATGGTTTTCAATCTCTCTCCTCCTATCACAACACCTCTTGCTTCCTCTAAAGCTTTCGCAGTGAGTTGTTCTGCGTATACATTAAAAAGCACTGGTGAAAGACAACACCCTTGTCTAACTCCTCTTCCAATACCCATCTCTTCAGTTTCATCATCTCCTACTTTTACAGTCACTGCCTGCCTACAATACATCTCCTTTATTAGTCTTCTATCCTTCCAATCAATGCCAATTTCTTTTAAAATTCTCAGTAGTATATACCAATTAACCTTATCGAATGCCTTTTCCCAATCAATAAAACAAACAAATAAGTCTTTATTCACTTCTAACATTCTTTCTCCCATCATTCTCAAGCATCCTATGGCATCTCAAGTTCCTTTTCCTTTTCTAAAACGGAATTGATCTTCTCCCAAATTTTCCTCAATCTTCATTTCAATTCTTTTCAATATAATCTTTGTTATTGCTTTTGTAGTATGGCATATAAAACTAACTGTCCTGTAATCTTTACAATCTTTGGCATTACATTTCTTTGGTAACGGAACCAAAATAGTTTTAAGCAGTTCTTCAGGCCAAATACCTGTATCATATATCATATTGATCAAATTTGTCAATCTACTTATTGTATCTTTTCCCAAGTTCTTTAGTGCCTCAGATGGTATTCTGTCGCATCCCATCGCTTTCCTTTCCTTGAGGTCTTTTATTGCTTTTTCCACCTCCTCCCTCAATATCTTTGGTCCTCTATCTATTTCTTCACATTCCCTTTCATCTTCCAGATCTATTTCAGAATGTCCAGCTTTACAATAGCTGGACTTTACATACAACACTTCCACATACTCCT
This sequence comes from Thereuonema tuberculata, assembly GCA_023159025.1. Classification (NCBI taxonomy): domain Eukaryota; kingdom Metazoa; phylum Arthropoda; class Chilopoda; order Scutigeromorpha; family Scutigeridae; genus Thereuonema; species Thereuonema tuberculata. The sequence goes on along the minus strand of JAFIDM010107816.1, from coordinate 77,456 downwards.
TCTATATATTTTTGTGTTCTTCAACACTTGTTGTTATTTTCCCATATTTATTTAACATACCTTGCTTACTTATTTTCTTTGTCTCATTCTTTGTTAATTCTTTAACTATTTTGTACATTTCTTCCAATCTTCCTTGTTTTTCTAAAATTTCCACCTCCTCACAATGTTTCTCCATCCATTCCTTTCTTGCCTGATCAGTTAACACTTATTATGTACACACTTAATTTTTTTTAAAACAGGCAAAAAAATTTGTAAGATAAATTTGGATTTACAAAGAGGTTGTCCCAAAATCGACGATTTTGGCCCCACTCGGATTTCGCTGAAAATTGGTGTGAAGACTCCGTAGGGGGGGTATGGTCTACAGTAGCAATTAAAAGTGTGCCCGACTTCCGGTTAGACCGGAAATGGATGAAGTTTGCTGTTCATTTCTATGTTGAAATATCAAAATGAAACCTATGCCCCACTCGGATTTCGCTAAAAATTGGTAAGCAGACTCTGTAAGGGGGTGTATGGTCTACAGTACCAATCAGAAGTGTGCCCGACTTCCGGCTAGACCGGAAATGGGTGAAGTTTGCTGTTCATTTCTATGTTGTAATATCAAAATGAAACCTATGCCAATCGATAGAGCTCCTTGTGATGAATAAAATGATATGTCATATGTCTACCTGGCACTTCCGGTAAAAGGATATTTAAGTATATTCTCATGAGTTTCATGACTTTTCTCGAAAATTCTAGTCTATTCAAGAATGTTCTAGAAAAATCTCGTCAGATTCAGAGGCATTTAGGCTCTCTGTCTTGATTATTCTAGACAATTCTAGAAGTTTCCAGAAAATGTTAGTGAATATTCTAGAATTTTCAAGAGCATTCTCGAATTTTCTACTTTGACGTAGAATGAGGCCGGGAATTGTCATGAACGTTCTGGAACTCTCGATAGTTTACCACATTTTTCCACAGATTTCTAAAAATACCTCAAGAGGTATATAAAACCTGTGGCTTTGCACGAGCACAGTCAGTCTGCTCAACCTTGAGCAGATCAGTACCACTTTTAACTTGTGCTAAAATGATGGAGTTGGCTGGCACAAATCCTTCCATCTTAATACAAACACCGGCATTCAAGAATGATATTCATTGTTTTTATTCTATTATTTCAACCAGTGATTTTAGATTAAAAAATCTTCCAAAATGGCGGACACCAGCAATAGATTATTACTGTGAATGTTCCATGGAAACGTGTGACTTTAAGCCATCGAATATGCATTTTCAAGTGCAAACCAGAGTGATCTCATATGTTAGTTCCAATAAAAACTCGGAAAGAAGCTCTCAAGACTTTGAAAATCTATTATCTAGCTAAAGCACGATGCTGCAACCGTCATATCAATCTAGGAAACGATGTTTTTATCGTGAATAGTTCGATCGTCTTTCATCAAATCGTATTATAGAGCAAGAAACCACTGCTATGTCAGGACAAAATATAGCTGAATTGGTTGAAGAGTTGTTAGAAGAAGCCGTAGAAAGTGAAGAGCCGGGCGCAATCTTTGATGATATGACATCTTCCTGCAATTCCGGTAGGAACGACGATGTTCTGGACGTTAATGTAGCTGCTACCGCCCAAGAACAAGAAGGCTTCTCTCCTGTAGAAGATGCTTAATCGGCATTGTATACACAATATTTCAATCAAGATATATTCGAAATTCATAATAAAATCACTAATAAAATCATGATACACCAATAAATCTTTGTTTTCTGCATTTTTCTTTCAGCAAACTTAGTTTTACCAATTATATTGGTCTAACCGGAAGTGCCAGGTAGATATATGACATATTATTTTACTCACCACAACGAGCTCTATCGGTTGGCATAGGTTTCATTTTGATATTACAACATAGAAATGAACAGCAAACTTCATCCATTTCCGGTCTAACCGGAAGTCGGGCACACTTCTAATTGCTACTGTAGACCATACACCCCTTACGGAGACTGCATACCAATTTTCAGCGAAATCCGAGTGGGGCCAAAATCGTCGATTTTGGGACAACCTCTTTGCAGAGACTTTAATATTGTTACCTGGTGATTTTTCCTTATTTGTTTCCCTCTCCCCGTAAGTGGACTCTTCCTTAACCGGTGCTCGGTTTCCCCGTCCCCTCTGAGGTGAATTGACCGTTCCGGAGATGATGGCGAGGCCGAACTCCGGGATATAACGGGGAGTTCCACCTGTGTTAGACAGTTAGTGTGGCGGCAAGCCAGCCGCAGGGAGAAGCTCTCCGTATTCGTTTGGAGCTAGGGAAGGAGAGTGAGTGTTTCGGCCACGACTGGCCAAGGGGGAAAGGATACTCCCCAGTTAAGGACGCCTAAAGTGTGAACCTGGGCCGAGGCCCAAAAGTGTGTTAGAAATTCTAAGTATCGTTGTTACGGAGACGTGAGAAGACGAGGCCTCCTCCACCGCGGACAGCACAACTGCCCTCCCCGCATTGGAAGCCGAGAACCCGGGGTACGAAAGACACGTCGCCGGCAGCAGACGAGACGTATTGCCGTCTAGTTCAGCGGGGAATGCCAGACCACTCTCCCCGCTAAGCAGCGTTCAGAGCCGGCCAACGGAGGAGACGTTGCCGGCAAACCGAAGCCATCCGAAGTCCGGAGTTCCAGACGGGTTCCCCGCGGTCGAGGCGACCAAAAGGACCGCCAGCTTCACCAAGCCTTCTCGGAGTCGACACCGAAGAGGATCTGCGAAACCCGCAAGCCCCCCTTACAGTCGACGAATACGTGGAGTACGTCAGACGCATGCTGAGAAGTCGACGCCGACCCCTCATCAGATCCCCACCCACCCCGTTGCTTGCGATTTTGGCCGACGGCGAAATCTACAGGCAGCAATATGAACTTAGGTAAATAACAGTTATCCGCTTTATCTGCCATAAATTCGTAGAAATTGTTTTGTTCATTACTTCTGATACTACTTATAGAACGCAAAGATAAATCTTGGGTTCAGTTGTTCATGGTTTTTCGAGTGGTTAAGTTCGGTTAGAAATGGAAGGTTAACTATTGTCTACGCATAAATGGAAAAGTTCTACTGTGACGGTTTTATTCATGTCTTCAATAAAACTTATAGTGACGGTTGTGTGAAAGTATGTCTGTGTTGACAAAGATGTCGTTGTAAAACGAGGATTCACACAATTGACAATCAACGAGTATTCACATGATAGTTCTGCTGCGAATGTAGAGGTGGATAAAGTTATTACAAAAATTAAAGGACACGCTGAAGAAACTGTGGAAGCTAATAGTTCAAGTTGTAAACGTTAGAGTGTAGTGTTAGATTGTCTTAAGGGATTTTTTTAACTTTACAAAATCCAACGGTAAATTGGTTTTCAACTTCAACCGTAGCTCCTAATGTTCCTTCAGCGCATCTTTTAATTTTTTTAATCACTTTCCGCAAAATTTAATTATTAATCTTTTTTCTTCGCATAAATCAGTTGAAATTGTTTAAGTCCAATTATGGAATAATATGAATACGAATCATTTTCATAGCTTCCAAAAAATTAAAAACATAGCAAAAAGTAACATTTCTTTTGTTTGTTTTAATTGTCTGAAGAATAACAATTCTTTAATTGTGATGTAATGAAAGTTATGAAATTGAAGACTACACTTCAGATTGGATAAAAATTGCTGAATTTTGAGGTTATTACTATAGGTAGGGCAAAGTTAGCCTGTTAATACAAAAACAGTAGTAAGATATACTTTTTAACTACGAGAAATAGTAGATTGATGAAATTCTGGTACTGATCAAAATTAATGCCAATTAAAAGAAATGCTTATTTTCAATATTTTGTAAATTCTCAAAACAACTTTTAAACACAGATAAAGACAAAAATATAAATATTTTTAAGTTTCAAAAGTTACTAGTGAATCTCGTGAATTATTCCAGTTGAGGTACTATGGTGTTTTCCATTTTCATTTTATTTCACTCATATAAACGAATGAAAAAAAAAGCTGTTGTTGCTAAATTAACAGGTGGGTCAACAACGGATACATTCTGCAAGAATGTGGATTTCAAGCAAAGGTTGCGTGTTTTGACACCTGGAGAGAACATGCTTCGATTATTAATATCCAAACAAGTCTACAGTTTAAAATAGTTACACACCGGAAAACCTATGGAAGTAAGCTCATATCGGTTATTTTAGAAATTTTTATGTTATGGTTGAGAGTCAAGAAAAAGAAGTTATTTCAATATAAAGGAAGTGGAGAAGCTCTGGAAGGAAGAAATTTGCAGATTAACAACTGTGTATTGAAAATTATAGTAATTATGAAATTACAGAATTAAATTATAGTTGTGTTGTAGATGGGATGACAGAAAATGCAGTTCAATCTGCAGTTTCAGTTGGAATCGCAGTCATGTAAAAAGACGCGAATTGTAAAACCGAAGCTTAGATACCGCCCTGAAGTACTCATGGAATCATTTGAAAAGGAGCACTTCATAAGCCAACAAATCTACACGAAAGAGGATCATTTTGCTTTTCTCTTTCACATTTAAAGATTACATCGGTTTGTTCAGTTGTCTTGTTGTCTTGACACTTAGTGCAGTTAAAGAAAATATTAAAGAAAACAGATAAGACAATTTATATTCATTAATTTTTATTGAAAATATTTTAATTTACATTTTTAATGAAAATTACAATCATAAATGAAACAATTAAGATCAATTTAAAATAATTTTAATGAATTTTTAATTAATTAACACTTTTTAATGAAATATCATTCTTGATTATGTTGAATTAAATTTTTAAGTACAATTTTTGATTTATATCTTTAAATTTTTATTTGTTTTCATGGTTTTCCTTTAAATTCACAATTATTGCCTTCAATAATAGATTTTTTTTAATAATTTTAATTTGAAATTAAAAAGCATAAACTAGCTTCAGAATTGAAAAAGTTTCAGAAACGATGAAGGTTCCAATTACTACGCACACATGAACATGGTTTTCTTGGTTCCAAATAATGGATCTTACCTTGATATTGAACTGTAATAGTAATAATCATAAGAATCATAATAAGATGGAGAAATGTGATCGAAAACTATGATTTCTTATTTCAATATTTTAAGAAAAACAAATAAACAGCGAAGATAGATCACGTTCCAAGAATAATTACATGGATTATGAGAGCTCTTGATCACATGATGAGGATAGACCAGTGGTGCATAACCTGCGGTCTGCCCGTATATTTGTTGTGGCCCGGTAGTGTCAAACTTAAAATTAAATTTTAGCCTTTACTTTGATAGAAACAGATACCAACATTGAAAAATTTCTTAACTTGCTCTAGCAACTGTCTCAGACTTTCGTATAGGAATGTTGGTATGACTGTATTGGGTTTTTAATGAAGAAATGACTACCAATTCATTCAACAGTTGTGGCACTGTTAGTTTAAAGCCCATCCACCATTGAAAGATCGTACCACATCGGATGGGAAAATAAATCGATTTTTAATAGTCCTGAGTCCAAATCTCGCATAAAAAGCAAGAATGAAATCAGTTTTTAATTGTCCTAAGGCCCAAAAACCGTATAAAAAGTAACAATGAAACCAGTTGTTAATTATCCCGAGACTTGTGAAAGACATTCAATATGCTGTGCACCGTTTTCTGCCACAAGCAAGAAATAGCATATTCCGCAACAGATCGGAGTGTCACAAAGGTCATGTTGTGAATAGGTGTGCCTTGAATTCAGCTAAGTTTGCAATTGGACCACTAAACACAACATTTTTTAGATAACCCCTCAGCCAGAGGCCACAACAATTAAGATAAGGTGATCTTGACGGCCAGGGTGTTGGAAAACGACAGCTAATAATTCCATCATTTCCTATATGTCTATTGATCTACTCCTTCACTGGCTTTGCAATGTGCCGAGGAGCGCCAAATGGCATAGAAATGATGCTATCCACACATGCATGTTGTTAAAGTGTTGAATTGAACCTTCATTTAAAGAGTCATGGCGAAAGTTGAACTTTAAAGTCTTTTAGCCTCATCTGGGTAAAAGCAATCTTTAGAAAACACAATGCAGACGGATCGCGATTGTAGCACTACTCTATTATCAGACACTTAAAACATAACCCTTCCAGATGGCCATGGTGAACGATTTAAGAAACAAAACAAAAAAAAACTCTTACCTTATGTTTCTTAATTACATGTTTCTTACATCCATCTTTCAGCCTTCCCAGAAAAAGAAAAATTAAACAAACGGGCACTCAACCTTTCAGGAATAAATTATGGGCATTCATTGCCGCATCCATTTTCACGTGGTGTTAACAGAACGAAATTGAACATATGACTGGGGTTTGAAGAAAACCAAAACATAACTAATGTATCCCTTCCACGGGAGCGGAAGTAGTAAATGGATAATGACCAATGTATCCATGCGAATACGCTGATTAGTGTTACCGTATTCTAATGTTTAATTGTTGGTTCTTTAAAAAACAATGATACTGAGACCAGTGGCGCAACTACAGAGGGGGTGGGTATGGGGGCGGCAGCTTCCTCTCCCCCCCCCCTCGAACCAAGAATAAAGAATGGTAAACAAAGAAGAAACGAGAAGAAAGCCTTTATTAAAGCACTGATCTGTGTCTGTATCTTCTTAAGACCTACATCTGAATGGACTTTTTACAATATCCTTCCCGGCTCCCTCCCACGAAAGCTATAAGGATTGTTTATCTGATCCAAACTTTTTATTTGAGAGCTTTTCAGGAACTTTCTGAACTTTTATTTCCGTTAGAGAACTTTTAAATGTCGTTTGAGAAAATATCTCTATATTGTTTACAACTTTTCTATAGGAAATACGGATTGTTCCAAAAATCAGCAAAATTTATTCTGTGTGAGTGTGTATCTTAGTTAAGTCTATTCTTAGCGTTGAACATTGTGCCATTTGGGATTTTACGAGGGTGGGGGGAGGAAAATTGCTATTGGGTTCCTCTATCAGAATTAAAATTTTAATATACAGAGTGATTATAATTAAGTTCATCTTTCGCGATGACTCTCTCAATGAAGGATCAATCCAACAGTTTAACAGCATGCATGTGTGGATAGCATCATTTTTATGCAGATGGAGTTCCTCCGAACATTGCAAAGCCAGTGAAGACATTTCGGAAATGATGGAATTATCAGCCCTCATTTTCCAACAGCCTGGCCGTCAAAATCACCTGATAACCTTAATCATTGTGATTTCTGGCTGTGGGGTTTTCTGAAGAATGTTTTGTTTAGTGGTCCGATTGCAAAATTAGCTGAATTGAAGGGACACATTGTGCAACATATTCACAACGTGACGCTTGAGACACTCGCATCTATTGTGGAACATCCTATTTCTCGGTTTGTGGCAGAAAACTGTGGACAGCATATTGAACATTTCTTTGGCAAGTCTCGCGATAATTAACAACTGATTTCATTGTAGCTTTTTATGCGGTTTTCCGACTCGGGACAATAAAAAAAGGATTTCTTTATTGCTTTTTATGCCAGTTTTGATCTCAGGACAATTAAAAACCGATTTTTATTTTCCAGTCGATTTGGTACGATCTTGCCATGGTGGATGGGCTTTTAACTAAGAGTGCCACAACTGTAGAATGACTTGGAAGTCATTTCTTCAGTAAAAACCCAATATAGTCACACCAATTTCCCAATATGAAAGTCTGAAACAGTTGATATTGTAAGTTATGACATTTTTCAATATTGGTATCTGCTGATGTATATATTAAATTAAATATAAGTTATATTAATATTTATATTTAATTAATTGAAGTTTAATTTTTGTGATGATATATATTGTGATTATCGTGCTTGAAAAGAAAATTTTTAGTTAAAGATTATTTACTAGTTTTCTGCGGGATTAATGTGTGCGGGATGACAACAATGAAGATGGCGTTTTGATGAAGCCTGTAGCAGATCGTTCGATTTCAATGGAGATGAATATGCCTGGTATGTCTCCACGTTGACAGATAAAGGAGAGCGGGAATTTTGAAGAAGAACTGTCGCTGCCAAAACTAGAAGTACGAAAGAATAAGTTTGCAGTTGACGCAAGTAAATAAGAAATAATTATTATTCTTCTGAGGCCCTCCTAGACAAATGAACAACTGACGTCGCCCACGGAAAGCGTAGATTTAAACCCGAACAGAAACGTAATAAATAATTGAGAAATCCAGGATAAGAAGACATAGTCATGACGAATGGAAGTATTTATTTTCCGGTTGCTGAGAGGATCGAATAAAGGAAGAATTCGATGGAAATCAACACGCGAAGAATTCCGAAGATCGAACGTTTAAATAGGCTTAGGTTTATGGAACAGAAGAGAAATTAGTGCCACTGGATCAAAGGGATCCGAACTGATTTCATACAAGTGATTAGGAAAATGTGTGTGTGAATTAGTGAAACTAATTATTGCTTGTTTGGTCATCTAGTGTTAATTATAAATATTAACCGAAAGTTCATAGTAAAGTATCAATTATGTGTATAGTGCTTTCGAGACGAGTTATCATCGAGAGTCAAGATATGTAAGTACAGTTTCCTTTATTTTATGAATCGAGTATCCAAGGGGATTGCTGATTTATAACAAGACTGAACTATTCAAGTAATATTATCAAAGGTGCAAAGATTAACTTTTCCACGTAGGGGAAAAACCATTGTTGAGTGATCTAACTTTAGTTTCATCTATGAATGAAATAGTATATTTATGACAGATATTACTTAGATGTAAATGCCATTATATTATTAAATTAAGTTACCTTGTAGGCTGCTTGTTAATATTTACTCAGGAAGTCATCAGTTAAATATTTTGAATTTAAGGTGTAGTATTAATGTCAAAAGTGACATTTGAAGATGAGATATATAATACTATGTTTATTTGACTACATATTATTATTCTAGGATTAAGAATAATCATCAAGGTTAAAGTTCATTAATCATTTGTAATTATTGAGTATTTCACATTTTGATATTTACATGTAAACTGATACATGCAAGGTTTCATAGATGGTACCATTTGGGATTAGTTACAGATGAACTTAGTTAATATATGATAACAAATGTTATTGCTCTTATATCATAAATTATTGTAAAGTCAATTTTTCCTTTCATAAAGGTTATGAACTCTAGTAATAAATTATTTTAAAGTTTTTTTAATATTCAATGCTTTTGTTTCTTTACCTTGATGCGTGCTTGCCCTGAAAGTAAATATATAATCTTACCCCATCTCTGCTCTGCTTCATTTTTATATATTATTTTATTAACAGTATCTGTTTGTATCAATAAAAAGGCTCAAACTTAATTTTAAGTTTGACACTAACGGGTCACTACAAATCTACCGACAGGCCGCAGGTTATGCACCACTCGTCCATCCTGATCAGGTGATCAAAAGATCACGTAATCAATGAAATTATTCTTGCAACATGATCTATTTTCGCTGTATTTTCTTTTTCTTAAAATAATGTAATAATAAATCATTTTTTCGATCTCATTTCTATATCCTATTACGATTCTTCTCATTATTACCAATACAGTTTTTATATAAATGTTGGAACCATTATTTGGAACCAAGAAAACCATGTTGAGCTGTGCATAGTAATTGGAACCTTCATCGTTTCTGAAACTTTTTCAATTCTGAAGCTAGTTAATGCTTTTTAAATTCAAATTAAAATTAATAAAGAATAATCCATTATTGAAAGCAATAATTCTAAATTTAAAAGAAAACCATAAAGTGAAATAAAAATTTTAAGCAACAAATGAAAAATTCTACTTAAAAATATAATTCAACTTAATCAAGAATTAGATTTCATTTTAAGATGTTAATGAATTAAAAATTCGTTAAAATTGTTTAAAAATGTTATTTATTTGTTTCATTTACGATTGTAATTTTCATTAAAAAATAATTTTTAATAGTTTCAATAAAAATTAATGAATATAAAATGTCTTATTTGTTTTCCTTAATATTTTTGACAAATGGACCAAAAGAAAATGCCATAAGACAACTGACACAGTTCAAGACAACAAGACAACTGAACAACCCGAAGAAATTTTCATACGTGGAAGAGAAAAGCAAACTGATCCTCTTTCGTGTAGATTTGTTGGTTTATAAAGCTGTTTTTCAAATGATTCCTTAAATATTTCAGGGCGGTGTCTTAGCTTCGGTATTACAATTCGCATCTTCTTGTGTGACCGAGATTCTACAGAAACTGCAGATTTAAATGAATTTTCTGTCATTCCATCTACACTCCACATGTAATTTTCTTCTGTAATTTCATAATTAATAAAATTTTTAATAGGCAGTTGTTAATCTTTGAATTCCTTCCTTCCAGAGCTTCTTCACTTGCTTTATATTAAAATAACTTTTTTCTTGACTTCAAAACGTTCGATAATTCATTTCTAAAAAAAACCACTAAGAGCTTTCTTCCGTAGGTTTTCCGGTGTGTAACTATTTTAAATAATAGCCTTGTTTGGATATTAATATTCGAAGCTTGTTCTTTCCAGGTGTCAAAACACGCTACCATTGCTGGAATTCGCCATTGTTGCAGTAATATACAGGTTATTGACGCACCCGTTGATTTAGCAACAGCAGCCTTTATTTCATTTTGTTTATGTGATTGAAATACAATGAAAATGGAAGACACCTCTACCCTGAATGCAAGCTGCCACACGACGTGACTTAGAGTGATGAAGCTCTCTGATGGTCTCCTGCGGTATTTCTTGACAAATTTTCTCCAATTGTCGGGCTAGGTCAACCACATTCCCTGGTGGATGCAGTCGCCTTCCCATCATATCCCAGACATGCTCGATTGGAGAGAGATCTGGGGATCTGGCTGGCCAAGGAAGTGTTTCATAAGCTGCAAGACAGGTCATAGCAACAAGTGCCGTATGTGGTCTGGCATTATCTTGCTGAAAAATAAGGCCAGGGTACTGCAAAAGGAAGGGTAGCAAAACAGGTCTCGGAATGTCTTCGATGTACCTCTGTGCTGTAAGTATGCCTCTAATGACGACCAAAGGGGTCCGGCTATCAAGGGAAATGGCACCTCAGACCGTAACTGCTGGTTGAGGGCCTGTGTGGCGTGCAATAGTGAAAGCAGGATCGGCACGCTGCTCTGGGCGTCTCACGACACGTCTGCGACGATCGTCAGGACACAGTTGGAAGCGGGATTCGTCGCTACACACTATACGTCCCCAGTCACCATCATTCCAACCGAGCCAAGCACCACTGTAATCTGGCCCGAAGGTGTGCAGACGTGAGTGGCTGGGGGCGTAGCGGTCGGTACGAGCGTAGATGTCGCTTTCTCAGCCGTCTATGAATGGTTATGGTGGACACTCGCGAGCGGGTCGCACGTCTGATGGTTAAAAACGATGATTCAGGCGCTGTGACAGCTGATCTGACAATAATTCTATCCTCCCGATCTGCTGTAGCTCTAGGTCGACCGCTACCTTCATGACACTGCAATCTGCCATTGTCTACCCATTCCTGCCAGCATCTTCTAAGCTTCACTTCGACCCATACGACGAGCGATTCTCTGATTTGCCCAACCTGCCTCTTTCAAACCAATGATACAACCTATTTCAAACTCTGACAGTTGCACATAATGAGCTCGAATCCTGCGGCGAGGCATTTTTTCAGTCGTTGAAAGGTATCCTAACTCGCAATGCAACAGAAAGTTTGAGCATGAGATTGAGAATCGCTTCTTCTATATACCTGCAGAGTGCGCAGTTCCGATGCGCTGTTGCTCTCCCTATTCATTCATTGGACAACAATGTTTAATCACTTCAGCTAGGCGAACACACGGCGATATTAGGGCAATATGATTGGGACAAGTTGGGCCAATTTGATTGCGGCCAACTTCATCAACCGCGAACACGTAGTTTCTCCTGAACCAATATTGGTTTGAATATCGGTGGTTACGGCGCTTCGTGTGTCACTAGGGAGCCATAGTAATTACACACTAAGTGCGAACACCTTATAAACACACCACACGAGCATAAATGCACTGGGAACAAGATTCCCAGCAATTGTACGACATCGGTTTTATTTATACAATTTATTTGCGAATAAAATGGGAGCTGTATGTATGTATGTATGTATGTTTATAGGGATATGCTTTCAAACGCACTTCCTGTTCAGACAGGATACCCTAAGGAGTTATTAGAGTATCCCAGCAAGTTTTAAGAAGTTTTTAATTTTATTCAGATCTAATTTTCCCTTGAATCCTAATATGTGATCCAGTAATTCATCCTCCTCCCAGTTATTTGGGTTTATGTTAATATTTTTTAAGAGTTCGGTTCTCTCTTTTCCGAAGCATTAATATCTTAGGATGAAATGTTTATTCTAATGTCTTCTGTTTCGTAATATTCTGCTAAATATCCTAATTTATCTACCCATTTGCTTTTTTCTGTTGTATTTTCAAACACCTTTCTAGACCATCTATTTTTATTCATGAAAGTCAACCTCCCCAGATATTTTAATTTGCTTGAAGCTTCTCTGCTAAATAACGATGACCACCCCATTTCACTTTGAACTGCCGTAGTAGGTGTCAAATTGTTCCCTCCTATTAGTTTTCTTCCAAACGTGTTTTGGATATTTGTCAATTTGTGAAGTTCGGTTTCTGTATTAATTATAGTTTCGTTACCATATGTTAGAACAGGCACAGCCAATCATTTCCTTAATATTCTACCTACTTCTACTTTATTGTAGCTTTTATTATATATGCCCCTTATCCATCCCCTTAGTTTATTTGCTTTAGCTATTGTGTTGTTTGTATGTGTTTTTAAAGATTTGTCCCTCATTTGTTATTAATATTCCGAGGAAATTGATATTCATTGGTTTCTTTCATTTCCCGATTATTAATTTGCCAGTAGTTTTACTCAACTACATTACAATTTATTAATTCGCTTTTGTTGCAATTGAATTCCATTTGAAAATCTTTTGCGAAGCTTCCTGCCGTATTTAGTAGGCTCTGTAAATCCTTTGTATTATCGGGAGCTATCCAGTGCAAGCGTACCTGCGGTTAAGCCTAAAGTGTTACGAACGGACGGAATCGATCGAGTATTAAACGCCTTACCACGGTAGAAATCCATTAAGATTCTTTCATTATCAATTGACAAAATATTGTTGTTTGAATTATCGTTTTTGGGCCGCCCATGTTGCAGATTTTAAGCCTTCTCTCTCACAAAACATGCAGCGAGTGATTTTCCGATTTCCCAAGCCCCGCCTAACTCTGACGTCAGTATTGTCATATGATTTCATCCGTTCATTTGATTCGCTATCGTACAACCAATTTTTTGAGCCAACTAATCTTGGGCCAATATTGTTCCTTTCGTAGCGACAATAAAGTTGGAGCAATTTTTTTCAGATTGGGGCGATCAAATTGGGGCAAACGGTTGCCAGCGATCAAATTGGACCTGATTGTCCCAAAATATCGCCGTGTGTTCGCCTAGCCTTCCACGGGCGGTCCCAATGTCTTTGCATACGAAATTTCATTACAATTGGAGAACTCCTTCTAGGGCGTCGTTTTTTTTTTTTTTTTTAATGAGTGTACAATAAAAATGAAAGACTTCTCAACTGGGATGATTCACGATATTCACTAGTAACTTTTTAACTTAAAAATATTTACATTTTTGTCTTTGTCTGCTTGCCAAAGTTATTTTCAGAATGTATGAAATATTGAAAATAAGAATTTCTTTTAATTGGCATTAATTTTTGTTAGTACCAGAATTTCATCAAGTACTCTTTCTCGTACTTAAAAAGTATATATTACTACTGTTTTTGTAGTATCATTCTAACTTTGCCCTTTCTATAACTTAAAAATTCAGGAATTTTTATCCAATTTAAAGTGTGGTCTTCAATTTCTCATCTTTAATTTTATCACAATTGAAGAATTGTTATTCTTTAGCGAATTAAAACAAACAAAAGAAATGATAAATTTTTAATTTTTTGGAAGCTATAAAAAGAATTTGAAGCTCTAATATACAGTTTCTCTTATTCCATGATTAGCCTAAAACAATTTCAACTCATTTACGTAAAGAAAAAAGATTATTCATTGAATTTTGCGGAAAGTGATTAAAAAAAATTAAAGATGCGCTGAAGAAACATTAGAAGCTACAGTTGAAATTCGAAATGAATTTACCGTTGGATTCGAAAAGTTCAAAAGCTCCTTAAGACAATTTAACGTTACACTCGTTTACAACTAAAACTCTTAGCTTCTACAGTTTCTTTAGCGCATCTTTTAATTTTTTAATCACTATTGGATATAAATCCTCTAAATTCGCAGCTGAGCTACCATGTGAATACTCGTTGATTGTCAATTGTGTGGATCATCGTTTTACAACGAGATTTTTGTTCACACAGACATACTTTCCAACTACCGTCACTAAAAGTTTTATTGAATAAATGAATAAAACCGTCACAGTAGAACTTTTTTATTTACGCTGAGACAATAGTTGCCATTCCATTTCTAACCGAACTTAACCACTCGAAAAACCGGGAACAACTGAACCCAAGATTTATCTTTGCGCTCTATAAGTAGGGTCAGAAGTAATGAACAAAAACTATTTCTACGAATTTATGGCAGGTAAAGCGGTTAAACTGTTAATTACCTGCGATCAGAGTAGTACAATCACAAGATTGGTTGGAAGGGACGGAACCCCAGTGACCCCCGAAGGGCAACCCGTAGGAGAAGCTGTAACGTATGCTTGGGAACAGATACTGGAGTGGATTCCCGTTGCCTTCTTCAGGACGCCATTAGGGAATGACGTCAGACCGAAGAGAAAGTTAAGAAGAGGCTGACAACATAAGAAAGTAAATTGAAACATCCATTCTCAGGACCGGGATTTGAACCCGGGCACCGGGAAACTGGCCTCACGACAGACCGCCGCCTGAGACCGCACAACCACTGCGGCGCGGCTGTTAATTACCTAAGTTCATAATAAAGCCTCTGCAAATTGTCTTGATAAATCCAAATTTATTCTGCAAATTTTTTTTTTAGTTTTAAAAAAATTAAATACCATAAACCGGGGTGACTTTGTGACAGAATTTGAGGTTTCCAAGATGTAACATTAATATTTTTCGTTAACTCCACTTTATAGCCGGTGATTTGGGTTACCCCATCCTTCCTCTACAAAATTGTATACATATAAATCTCGTTGCCTCAATCGATTTTTATTAATTAGTGTAAAATGTTGTCACAAAGTCACCCCCCTCTCTTGAGTTAGAACTGCATGGGAGAAAGAAATATCACAAACTCAAACCCCACATACTGTGTATTTAAAACCATTTTTACTGTTTTCAATGAAAGGGTTAAAAGATTTAAACAGAGTAAATTATACATTTAGGTTGGGAAAAGCAAACTGGATGTAACGTGAAATATGAACACTTTTTTTCTACTTCTTAAAGCAAATCAGTCTAAATTTTTACATCTTAAATTAGCCTAATTGAACAACTTTAAAAGGTCCTCTATAATTAATTTTTTTGGGAGGATCAATACGAAACAAAACTTCTTTTTGATACAAAATTGAGCCGGGTTTCAGTTCTTTGTATTTTCACACTGAACTTCGTTCTTGAGAAGAACTAACTTTTGTAGCTATTCCGTAGATTCCTTCCAATTTTTTCCACTTTTCCATTGCGCTGACAATTACACCGTCCAGACAGTCTCTTCTCTATCACCTTTCCTCAGAAAAGCTCTCCTTCAAAGTTGGCAACTATGTGATCTCCTTGATCCTATTCTGTTTCCGTGGGCGCAGTGGTTGAAGCTCGGATAGGAATCTCATCATCTGAAAATTCTTCGTACAAGTCTAAACTTGAGTCCTCGGCATTTTAAAATATCGTTATGTACATTGCAAGACAAAATATATAGGTTAAAACACAGTAAAACAATCGCGAGGTGAATTTGACGCTGTCACAAAGTCACCTTGTCAATCTTTGATTTTTTACATAATGGTTAATAACTCATACAAAACTCATCCAATTAACATCATTTTATAATATATAGTACATAATATATTAATGTTCAATAATAATTACCTATTAAACGATATCCTCATCTGTATTTCGCTGTGCAAATCAAAGTTGACGGTAAACACAACAATGCTTCAGAAGTGGTCCTTGGCAACAATGCTTCTGGCTCACCGGATCGAGGCGCAAAGAATTTGACAGGCGACTGTTAGGTGCCAGCACACATGACACCAACTCATGACGTGCTCATTGCCTGCTTCTCCCTAGGTTCCGGGCGTGAGATTATAAATAAGAAAAATTGACCACGCGTCACAAAGTGTTGTCT
>JAFIDM010107816.1:0-35629 GCA_023159025.1 Thereuonema tuberculata | reverse complement strand
AAATGTTTTAGTGACTATGAGTTTTAGAACCTTAATTTGACGAATTTTTAAGCTCTCAAGATGTGTGTCATTGCCCATATATTAATACTATAATTTAATAAGGAATCAAACAAAGCATAGTAAATAAGTATTTTTGTTTTTAAAGGCAGAATGTTTTTTATGTAATAAAAAATATATATTGTTGTTTAATTTTTTATGTAAAATAGATATTTCAGAATTCCAAGTAAAAAGATTGTTTATAATAATACCTAAATATTTAAATTCATTTACCGAATTAATAATTGAACACGAATTATAGTGATTTGTACCTTTATGTAGACATGGATGTGAGTGGTAATATATTTTTGGGAAGAAATTTGTTAGTTGTTTTTTGGGTCTTATTAGCATACTCTTTGTTTTTTCTTTATTTATTACATGTTTATTGTCATGCATCCATTTTTGTATTATGATAAAATCTTGGACATTATTATTTGCAATTTCAGGATTTGCGTTTACAGAATAGATTATGATGTCATCCGCATATATGTAAATATGACAATTTTTTATTAGTAAGAATAAGTCATTTATATAGAGAATAAAAAGCAATGGTTCTAAATTAGAACCCTGAGGGACTCTATATTTAATTTTTATTCTTTTACTTATATTATTATTTATGTTCACATATATTTTTCTGTTATTTAAATAGTTACTTAATATTTGCAATAAATTCTCTCGAATACCAATATTATTTAATTTTAATTTTAAGAGTAAATCGTAATTAATCAGATCAAATACTTTGCTTAAGTCAATTGTAATAAGAACTATGAATTTATTTTTATTTAAATTAGAATTAATTTGACTGCTAAATTCTTCTAAAAGTATTGTTGTACTTTTTAATCTTTGATATGCATATTGTTTTTTATGTATTATATTATATGCACTTGCAAAATTTTGCATTTTTCAGTATGATATTTTTCTATTATTTTATTTATTGTAGAAGGTATAGCAATTGGTCTATAATTTTCAAAAGAACAATGATTATTATTTATATATATAGGAATTATTTTTGATATGTTTAAATGATTAGGATACATCTTTGTATTTATAATTTGACCAATTATAATAGCCATTATCTTAGCAAAAGTAGTTTTTATATTTTTTATATCTTTAATAACTATTATGTCTAAACCAACAGAATTTTTATTTTTCATATTATTTGTTATTTCTAAAATCTCATATTTGCTAGGTTCCTGAATTATTATAGTATTGTTAATTGAAGTGTTATAATTCTCCTTTATTAATTTTTCATTGCAGTTTATGTTGTATTTACAATCTATCAAAGAAAAGTATTCACAAAATCTGTCTGCAAAAATTTTTTGTTTATTTAATCCCAACATGCTTTGAGAGAATTTTATAATTTCCTTATTAATTCTGTTCTTTTTATGTGATTTACCTAAAAGTCTATTTACTTCATTCCAGCAATTTTTTAGATTATCTTTAGTATTGTTGAATTTGTTATAATAGTAACTATTCTTTGTTTTTGTAATTTTGAAATTTAATTTGTTGCTATAAGTTTTATAATTATCATAATACGTTATATTGGATTTATTACTTTTGTACTTTTTATACAATTTATCTCTCTCTTGTATTTCTTTAATTAACTCTTCAGCTATCCATTTTTTTTTTATTCTATGTCTTCCCTTTTTACCATCAAAAGTTTGGTTATTGCAATCATAAGTGTTTGTTTCATTCATGGAATATGTAAGTTTTCTTTTTACCCTACATTTTGTTTTATTGTATTCTTGTATTATTTTGTTATAAATCATATTTGGATTATCAATCTCATTGTTTTCCAATTTAACCAGTAGGTGTAGCATGTTTTCTTCTAGTAATTCTTTGTCTACAATTTTAAATTTTTCTCTTTTTGTGTTAAATTGCTTGATATTTTGAGATTTCTTAGTTATTAATTCTAATTGTAATATTATTAAGTAATGATCAGATATTGTTTCTTTTATTATATGAGTAAAAATTTTGTTATTTGCAATATTTCTAAAGATTTGGTCAATATTAGAAGCAGTTTCTTTAACTGTTGTCTTTTCGTATCTCGTAGTTCCAAATAGACAATTTTTAAAACCAGAATATCCTAGAGTTTAATACTCAATAATAATAATAATAATAATAATTTAATTTATTTATTTATTTATTTATTCTCTTATTAAATTTATACAATTCAGTCAAATTAGGAATTCAAATTCCTATCAACAGGAGCTGTTATTTTATTATAATACATAATAATTATATTGAAAATTACATTTAAATAAATTTTACAAATTTTACAAAATCAACTTATCATCCTCAAACATATTGAAACAAATGCATTAGCAAAAACAAATTAACACAAACATAAAATTAACAAATTATTAATCAATATTATCCAATATCCAATTTTTTACCTTATTTTTTTACAATTGAAATTCTTTTATAATCCTTAAATATATTCCAATTTATATCATTAAAGGTTTTCTCAATTATATAATTTAAATTTTTTTACTAAAGTAAAACTTCGTTAAGTCGTCACCCAGATAAGTCGTCACTCCGTTTAAGTTGTAGTTTTCCTTTGGTCCCGACAAGGTCTCATATACAATAATGTAAAATAACCCTCTTTTACCCGTCGCGAAATTTAATTCTACTTCGGATAATTCGTCACCCTCAAAAATGGCCAAAAGCATCTTTCTTCTCCATTTTGCATGCCATCGTGTTGTCTCTTCAGCCCCGCCGCTTCACTTTAAGAAAGCCAAGCCTTTACAAGGAATTTTCGACCTCGCCTGTCACTTTATTCCTTTCCTGCCCCTTCGGATGATTTGGGTTCTTGGAGTCTTGCTGCTAATTATTCAAAGCACACTTCTCGCTGCGATTCTGTCGAGTGCAGACGTTTTTCTTGACCGCTCCAGTGTGTGTATGACACTGGAGTGTGACTTTATTTTATAGCGAGTAAGCCCCGCTATAAGGGCTATTTTTTCTCTTGCAATTTCATGGTTCGATTATGTTTTTAACATGCCAGGGAAACGAAAACTTACCTCATTATCTTTTAAAGAAAATAAAGACTTAATTGCATTTTTTGAAAAATCCAATGTTTCGAAAACAGCTTTTGCCAAAGAACATCATATTCCCAGGACTGCATTAAACGATATTGTTTCATCGAAATAAATAATTGAAGAAGCTGACTGTAAAGACAAACGAAAGAGAATGAGGAAATCGAAGTTTGACGAGATGGAGGAGGTTTTAGCCACTGTTTTTGAACAGTGTTGGGAACTTTTGGTGAGGGATAAATACTTCAACACAGGCTGGCACATTCTCTCCTGTAAATTGTTGTAGCACTTATGTAATGTTCTTTTCATATGAAGATTAATGAACTGAGGAGGATAGTCATTGTTGCGAAGGATATGATAAATAGTATGCAGTTCACTATAAAACGAAAGTTCAGAGTTAGATAAGCGAAAAGCTCTGAAAGCAAACATAGAAATCAAATTTATTTTGAATGATAAAGGTCCATATGAATGAAAATTATACCAGAAAAGTTATACCAGAAAAAGTTGGTTTCCTAAAAATACTTGTATAAATTCTTCCTTGCCTTGTAATTAACACATCTAAAAACGGGATGCTATTAGATGTCTTATGTTCTATATCGAATTTTATATCTGAATGGATCTGCGCAAAGGTGTCATGTATTCTTACTTGTAAGCTGCTGTCACAATAACATATAATGTCGTCAACATACCTTCTATAATATTTTAATTCAACTTGGCCTTCTTCTAATAAGCAAATGGCGGAATCTTCGATGTACGACATCACCCAATCAGCCAGAACCGATGAAACTTTAAGGCCAATAAACAACCCCGTTGTTTGATGATAGAATTTGTTGTTGAATGAAAATGTCTACATGTTTATCATGGCTTTTATTAAAGGCAAGAAACTAAAGCAAAGCTTTAGAGTTTAATTAAGCGAGAAATAGAATTTAGCTTAGATTTAATTAATTTAATTAATTTTTAAGTTTTATGGAATGCGATGGTTTGTACGACTCATTCGCACCTGAAGATTCTAGGAATTCTAAAGGTCAGCGTTTCTTTAAAAGGAGATGTCCAAACGCCGTGATTTCATTGACAGATGAGCGATTACGTCATGCCAAGGCAGTAGCTCATTTGACATTATGTCATTTTCCATATTTGGAAAGGTTTTAATTTCCTTAATTGTGATTCGTCTAAAGAAAAATAAAAGAACTTGTGATTACGTCACAATGGATATAAAACGCCGTGCAGAGCTATTATCTCTCTCTTATCGCCGGCATTCCTTACATCGAGCATGGACGGTAGCTTAGGCTGTGTTAAAGCAAGAGTTATTATAGCTTAGATGGGCAACTGCTTGGATAGCCTGACATTAACCGTCGCCATCAGCCAAGTCCGTCAGAAAGGTAAATCCTCCCATGCGAATCTCTGAAGCGGGAATTTCAATCCTAAGATATCTGCTAGCCACGAGACTTAGTCAGATTAGTTCCCAGTGTCAATTATTAGTAACAATAATTCAACAGTGCTACGAATAGTGTTAGTGCCTAGGAACTGGGATTTGGAATTTACTTCGCCGCAAAACGCGAGTGCCTCTTCGCATTTAGTAATTGGATTACCCTGAAAAGATTAAGTTCAACCCTAACGTTAAAGTGCCGCCATAGCGATAGTGCATAAAAAGAATTAAAATTAAAAGAAAATTTTTACTAAGTTCTTTGTGACAACAACGTAGTGAGAAAATATAAGCGGAGTAGAGTAAATTAACTTGACCAGAGCTTTCCTATTATTAGTCAGCGTTTTCAATTAATAACTACGCTACTGTAATTCTTCTATTCAAATTTAGAGCGAGCGACGAGAAGTGCCTCAATTGTGTTTTAAGTTAAGTGAATAAACTTTATCGTTGTTGAATTTCGACTGTGCGTAATTTTGTGTGAGTGAGCTCGCTAGGAAGTGCAGACTCCACGACCAAGGGATAGCTGAGCAAAATACCAGGTACTGTGAGGGCAACGGGTTGCAACGGGAGGGTAAAACTTTATCGTTAAGTCGATTGGCGCCCAACATAAAATTAATAGATAGAAATATAGGAGTTTTCCTACATCAGTTGCTATTTCCTGCGCTCGACTGGGACAAGTGTTAACCGTTCCGTCACAATATATAAACCTTTATAAAAATTAAAGTTAGTTATTTTCCGTTTTAAGTTTATCATTTTATTTGTTCATTGCGAGAAAAACATAAAATTTGTTTCTTATAATCTTTAAAACCAATAAATGCATAATTATAATTTCTAGTTCGAATGGTTCATTTACTCTTCACTTCAGTTCAGTTCAAAGAGGTTGTCCCAAAATCGACGATTCCGGTCCCACTCGGATTTCGTTCAAAATTGGTATGCAGACTCCTTTGGGGGTGTATGGTCTACAGTAGGAATTAAAAGTATGCCCGACTTCCGGTTAGACCGGAAATGGGTAAAGTTTGCTGTTCATTTCTATGTTCAAATATCAAAATGAAACCTATGCCAATCGATAGAGATCGTTGTGGTGAGTAAAATGATATGCCGTATGTCTAGGTGGCACTTCCGGTAAAAGGGATATTTCAGTATAATCTCATGAGTTTCATGCCATTTCTCGAAAATTCTAGTCTATTCAAGAATGTTCTAGGAAAATCTCGTCAGTTTCAGAAACATTTAGGCTCTCTGTCTTGATTATTCTAGACAATTCTAGAAGTTGTATATACAATACGTCAATCAAGATGTATTCGAAAATCATAATAAAATCACTAATAAAATCATGATACACCAATACTCTTTGGTTTCTGCGTTTTTCTTTGAGCAAACTTAATTTTACCAATTACAATTGTCCAACCGGAAGTGCCAGCTAGACAAATGACATCATTTTACTCATCACAATGAGCTCTATCGATTTAGTCTGTAGTCAAATGTACCAAAAGTGGCTTCCGTGAATTAGTTGATGATACAAGTGTGGGGATGGTCTCATTTTCTTCCTTATAGAGTCTACAATGAGGTTGTGGATGATGGCCATGTCAAAAATGGTGCAGCTGCGTCGTAGCGGCAAAAAGCAAAATGGTCTCCACACAAAATGTATTTGTGCCTCTATCACTAGAATCGTTGGTCCTACGACAAAAGTTCATAGGACCAAATTTGGTTGCCATAACATGATCTATAAAATTTGTCCTTACCACGTTTCTCGTAAGAGCAACCCTTTAGCCACAAATGAAATTTAGCCTTAATGAAAACTAAAATGGCCGCTAGGAGAAGTAGGTTTTTTGCCTGTTCCTTGAGAACCAGAAGTCCTGTGAGGAAATCTTAAACAAACAAATGTATTTAAATGACAAATAACGTTTGTAATTAATCATATTTAAACAATTTTTCTATAATATTTTTCTTAAATTACAGGATGACAACTGATTGAATATGGAGCCAGTGCGTGATGCAAAGTTGTGCCACAAGAGGAAGGCAAAAACTGAACTGTTTTATTTGTTCTTCAACATCTTCTGAAAATTTTGTGTCTCATACAATAAGTGACAGTTATGGAAAAGTAGTTGAGTGTATTGTCAAACGTGCAAAGTATGGCGATGAAAAATATGATTCCATAAAAAAATTTTCAGTCAGGCATTTAATGTCGAGACTCTTAAATAAGATGGCACAGATCCTGTTATCTGTCCGTAACGCACAAAAAAACAATTGATCGTTTGTAGAAAAAAAACAATTGATGTCCCTCAACAACCACCTGAAGGTGAAGGTTCTTCGTCTGTTATGGAATCTATTCCAATCACACGGTCTCGTACAATGAGTTACGAAAAATTTATAAAGTGCTTTTTCTGCGACACTGCTGGCTCGAGGAAAGATCCATTGAAAGAACTTTCAACAGATAATGCTGGTAAAAACTTACATACGGCAATCAAATTGGCAAATAATGACAAACTGCGTGTGCGATTAAGTGAAGCTATGAATCCTACTGATTCACATGCAATTGATGTCATGTGTCATGCAAAATGTTGGACCAATAACATTACTAATATTCTTCGCTCCAATCAGATACAAAAGCGTGAAGAAAGTACTTCTCATAACAGTTATGTTGCTTCAGCAGCTGCACAAGTGAAATTCATCAATATATT
Source organism: Thereuonema tuberculata (assembly GCA_023159025.1). Taxonomy (NCBI): domain Eukaryota; kingdom Metazoa; phylum Arthropoda; class Chilopoda; order Scutigeromorpha; family Scutigeridae; genus Thereuonema; species Thereuonema tuberculata. The sequence goes on along the minus strand of JAFIDM010107816.1, from coordinate 28,460 downwards.
GGTTGAAAACTTGTCAGAAGGGCAAGTATTTGGCGTGGATGTCCTTGAGAAAACATACAAGTCAATTTGTTCCTCAAATGATGTGGATGAATTACTTATGTCTCGAAGAGAATTAAAACAGTTAATCGAAACGGAGCTATCAGATAGGGATATTGAGTTTTCTCGACCAAAACAACTTAACAATCCACAAAGATTGTCTAACAAAGTTGCAATCATAGATGGTATGGCAACAGTGCACACATACCGCAAGCCAGCTTTAGTGAAAACGTGCAACGACCTCAGAAAGCACTTTTCCAAATTGGTGGCTGAAAGGTTCAGTATATATACTGCAGTTCATATAGTTTTTGACTTGTATAAGAGTGGCTCCTTAAAACGTGAAATGATAAGAGTTCCGCCAGAGAGGATCACAGCAAATCCAATACAAAATTTCTCCGGAAAGAAGATGGCCAACATCTCAATGAATAAATTGTTGTCACCCAACCAAACTAAGGATGAATTGACCGCATTTCTTGCTGAAGATCTCATTGAGTATGGCAGGGCAAATGGACTGTGCTCTGTTGTAAGTTGGAGAGATAGGATGGCTGCATCACATACTGATGATGTGTCAGCCCGAGCGACTATACAGGAAAAAGCGGACACCAGAATCATTCTCCATGGAGTGTACTTAGCAAGCATGGGGGTTAACATCTTGCATATATACTCACCAGATACTGATGTTATGGTTTTGGCCGTTAGGAGATACCATAAAACTGCTTCCATAAAACTGTGGGATATACTTTGGCCAGAGAATGAAGAGATACTTTTGAGGTGGTGCCTGCCTACAAAGCAATAGGAGCACTAAAAGCTTCTGCACTTCCTGGACTTCACGCACTATCCGGTGCTGATGTAACAGGTTCATTTGTTAGTAAAGGGAAACTTAAGTGGTGGAAGGCATTCAATTCAGCAAGTAGTGAGATAATTAAGCTTTAGCAAATCTTGGCACCAGCCCCTCTCTTTCTGAAAATATCAGGGATGCATTAGAAGCCTTTGTTTGCCAAGTGTACATCCCTAAAATAACGCTTACCGATATTGGAAGTGTTCGATGGTAATTATTCACAAACAAGCAAAGTCAAGATATAAATCATCCTCCGACAAAAGGAGCCCTACACCCAGCCCTCATTAGAGCGCATCTCCAGGCACTCCACTGGAACCATGACATCGTCCAGCATCCAGTTATTCCTCCACCCACAGAACTAGGATGGAAGCATGTAGGAGATTTGTTTGAACCTGTAGCCTGTACGATGCCCTGCACTCCTGAACTTGTACAGGAACTCTGTCGCTGTTCATGTACGGAAACATGATGCTCTCCCCCATGCACCTGTAACGCAAATGGTTTCAACTGCACTGAGTTGTGCAAATGTGAGGGTGACCCAGAACGTTGTGACAATTTGGATGAAGATGAAGAAGAAACATACGACATACACGATATTAGCAATGAGAGTGAAGACGAGTACAGTAACGATGAAAATAATCTTTGAGACTTCAAGACTGATAATTCATATCAACCCAAAGTTCCTTGTACAGTAGAACCTCGCTATTCGTACACAATCCATTCCAGGAGGCAGTTCGAATGGCGATTTGTACGAATGGCGAATCATTTTTTCACATCAGATATAATATAAATTGGATTAGTCCGTTCCAGACCCACAGATGATTGCTTATATAAACCTTTGTAATAATATTTTAAGCCTAAAATACATAAAAACTATGAAAACAATAAATATATAGGCCTATATTATTATTTCTATCTTTTTCAGTATAGATGATATGGTTGATTTCGCCATGCCAGGAATTGCCAGGTTAGAAACACGAGTTCCACTTTCAAACTTCGCAACGATTTATTTTTTTCAATTCAATTGTCGTTCTCACTGCTTTCCTTTTAGGCTTAGTTGAATCAGTAATCTTTTTTAGGTCCATGTCTGCACTATTTTAAATAAAAATAACAAAAAATAACAATAAAATATCACAAAGTTTCACGAAGCTTGCGTGGATGATGCGTAGCGTACGGAAGCTAGCACGATACTGAACTGAAGGTCACGCTTTCCGAATCGCGAGCAAGCGTACGAATGGCGAGCTCAATTTTACTTGAAAAAGTTGTACGAATAGAGAGGCGGACGAATGGCAGGTTCCACTGTATTTCATATTCTCTAGTTGTTACAGTTTCGATGATCGTTTTATAACATTTAATTGTACCATATATAAGATGTAGAATATTTTTCCTATTAAAAACCTGTTTCAACTGGCGGCTATTTTGGTTTTCATTAAGACAACATTTGTGGCTAAAGGGTTGCTCTTACGAGAAAAGTGTTAAGCACAAAATTTGTAGACAATGTTATAACAAACAAAATTGGACTATGAACTTTTGCTGGAGGACCAACGATTCTAGTGATAGAGGCAGAAATACAATTTGTGGGGCGGCCATATTGTTTTTTGCCGCTACGACGCAGCTGCACGATTTTTGACATGGCCATCATCCAAAACCTCATTGTAGACACTATGAAGAGAATCAGATCATCCCCACACTTGTATCATCAACTACGGATGTACATTTGACCACTGAATAGCAAACTTCACCCATTTCCGTTAGTCGGGTATATTTCTAATTGCTATTGTAAACCATACACCCCCTAAGGAGTCTGCATACCAAATTTCAGTGAAATCCGAGTGGGGCAGGAATCGTCGAATTTGGGACAACAACTTAGTTCCTACTGCTAGTTACAAACACCTGAATTCAGGGGTGTACGACTTTAATTCAAGTGTGCTGTACAGTAGTTCATCATAGTTCATATCGTTCTTATAACTAAAAATATACTAAGAACTACGTTGTTCATTTGAACTAGTTCAATAAAAAGAACTATCTCAAACGGAACAGTTCCGTAAAAAGAACGACTTTGCCCATCTGAAGGGATTTGTAGTTCATTGAACTAGTTCGTAAAAAACTTCGATGTATTTTTTTCTATTAAAAGTTCAGAAAATGATGTTAAATACGGTTAATTCTTTTGAAGGTTTTTGTCTTCAAGAACTCAAGGTTCTGGGAATTATAGAGAGATTTTAATAAGAGATTTTAATTTCTGTATCATTAAAAAAAGAAAACAAAAACTTCTGATGTGCTATGATTCCTATTTCCCCTCAAAGTAATATAATTCTATTTCTTTAATTCTAATTCAAATATTTTCAGACTCTTCCAGCAACTTCGGAAAAAAAAAAACAAATAAAAACAAAACAAACCTGATATCATTTAAATACCGTCCAATGAGATAGCTGACATACCTCATTATTCTCATGTTCACGGATTTGATGTCGACATGGACGATACGTTCAAATTACAGGTATCATAAGACCAATTACCAATGGGATATTTTATTTTACTAAATATTAAAATACGGATTGCCGTGTCGGCGTGGTCGTGCGTGAAATTAAATTAACTCAGTTCATTAATTTAACTGAAATTATTTTTTAAAATTTTCTTGAAATTTATTTTAAATGATAATGATTTATATTCACATAACTGTAAAGGAAAGAGAATGCAGGAGGTGTAATGAAAACTTAATAGAAAAGAAACTGAAAAAAAAAAATTTAAGGCATGTTTACGAAAAAAAAATAGTAAAAATAGCAAAAATAAAAAAGAATGTTTCTTAATAAAATTTAATATTTTTTTTTTATAATTTATTTGCCTTACAGAAGTTAATTAAGTTAATTATTAATATATAATAGGTACGAGTGTGACCTGCCTGTGCCTTATGGGTAGTCCTGTCGAGAAGGCAGGCAGGGAGTAATTTACAGGCAAGAAAAATAAAATTAAATACAAAGATCATTCATTACTGGTAACATATAGTAGACAGCATAATATAACAGAGCATAATACAAAATTCATTGAAACTAAGAAAAATATAATATAATGGGGATAAAAATGAACAATTGTAATAAAACTGCATAAATTGTAGAATTTAGATTTGGTGATATATATACAATCTTCGTGAAATAATAAAATATATAGCTAAATAATTTAATATAATTCATGAACAGCAATTTTCGGATAAGAGGTTAAGCCTAGCTCAAATACATGGAAAGGTAAAGAGAATACAAACAAATATTGAAATAAAGCAAAGGAAAGGATAGGGTTGGAAGATATCTGGTGAGAGTAGACATTTGTGATTTGAAAGGTAAGGGATTAACTGATGAATTGGAGAGAAGAGAAGGTCAGAATGATAATTGTAAAATTGTGGAAGGTTGTATTAGTGTAAACAAGTGATGTTTTAGTTTTCATTTGAACTGTTTTACATTGGAATTTTCACGAATATTGTGGGGAATTTTATTCCATTGAAAAGGAACAGAATAGCTAACAGCTCTTTTTTTTAATAGTTTGATGCGAATGAGTAGAGTTGAAGAAGTTCTTGCATTGTAAGGATGAAACTGTGGCTTAGTAGCTAGTGTGATAGAAGAAGATATTTTTATTCAGTAATTTATAAGTGAAGAAAGCAAACTAAGTTAGGAGTCATAGAAGGAGATAACTTTATATTTAAGCCAAAGAGATTTAGTCGAGTATTGCACTGGCTTTCCGTCCAAAAATCTCAGGAAGAGTTTCTGTGCAGTAAGAATCATGCTTTGATAAAATTTATAATTAATAATTTAATAAAATTATAATTTAAAATTTATTGTTAATACTTATTAAAGATTTGTCAACATAAGAGCATGCGATGGGGGTGAGGAGGTGGGAAATGAAAAAAAAAAGATGAATGAATTTCACTTAAAGCAAGCATTTCAATAGCATTTACCAACATATTAATCCGTGATCCTTTTTACAATAAAATGCGTACATTTCATAATACACTCAAGCTCAAAAGTTAAGGGAATGGCAGCTTCCAGGCATCGACATGTCATCAAACTTGGCAGAAAGATGCAGTAGGTCTTACATATACTAACAAAGTAATACAAGACAAAGATGGCGGCATCGTTGCGAGAAAAAGAACGCTGAAGACGTCAGGATGGCACAGCAGCATTGACATTAATGACATATACCATATAACGTACTGGATGACTCATCGTTCCTTCAACGCATTGTTTACAGTTGGCTCAAAATATTCATCTGAATGACATAACGAGATAGTCACTGGGCCTCTGAAAACGCAGTTGAAGATCAATTACAGTTGGAGGTGTCCCAGATCCTAAACATTACGACCAGTGTCGTATCCAGATTGTGGAGATGATTCCAATTGGGAGGTGGGGGGGGGGGCATTGGTCAACAGTTTGGACGTGGACGTCCAAGGATAACCACCTCCTGGGAGAACCGACATCTAAGGCGAAGTGCCATAAGGGACAACCGACGCACAGGTGAGAACTCACCAGGGACCTGGTAGCAGCCATGGGACAGCTGAATCGAGATCTACTGTGTACAAGCAATTAAATGAGACCAGACTTTGTGCTCGGAGACCCGCGCAATGCATCCCCTTGACATTGATCAAATAGTTTGGCGTGAAAAAAGAACACTGGGAATGGGCACTGTAGCGATCAATTTAAATATAACATTGTGAGTTATAATTGAAAATGTGATTTGAAAATAAAAAAGAATTACAGCTATAGGAAAAGATTTTTCCTATATTTGATAAATTGATAAATTGCTTTGATATTCTAAGATGGAAGGATTGGTGCCTCAAAATGTAGTTTTATTCAATATATGAAATTGATGATAGAATTATAGCCTTAAAAAGTAAAATTGTTTTGTCTTCTAAGCAAGGGAGAAACAAATATCTGTTATATCGCCATAGCTGAAAAGATGGATCTATGAAAATTTTGATATTTATCAGTCGCAGCATTTGAGAAAACTTTAAAAAAAATGATTATGAGATAACTGCTGAGTTGTGAAAGAAGAGTTTATAATATATGAAACAAACTATGACTAATAATTGAATATGAAAATAATTTTTTCTGATTGATTTAACTTTGAAGTGGAATTCTTAACATGAGTGCTGCAATACGAAACACTTCAAAAACCTGATTTTGTTTTTTCTTTTTCCTTACAACGGACTTTTTAGAGAAAAAAAAAACTGAGAAGTCAATTTAGAAAAATAGGAATGTGCATGCGCCACTCATCTGTAATGGCTGCTCAGACTCCTGTTAGAATTTAATTTGGTTTATGTTTTGGAATTTTGAGGCGAAGAGGCTACGGCTCAATTGGTCCATCTGCCAAAGGCCTAATAATAATGGACAATGAATTGTGCTGGAATGTTCTATCCACTGAACTTGGGGTTGACATTTTTAAGTATTTAAAATTCAATGATAAAAGCATTGCCTGTGAAGTTTTCCATCTTGGAATTTGAAAAAGAGCTATCCTTCACTGTCTGAAGAAATGCCATGTATTTGTCTATGGTCATGAAGTCATATTACAATCTGACCACAGACCGTTAGTTATTTTCTTCCCTTGGAACCAATAATCGAAGTTGAAATGGAGTTTACAGCTCCAGCAATATAACATTACTTCTAAACAAATAAAAGGAAAGAAGAATGTGGTTGCGGATTATTTATCCCTCCATTAATAATGTAAATAATAGACTAGGGATTGATTTAAAACGGAAAACTGTTTTCCACTCAAACGGATGATTCCAAGATTTTTGAAATATTGAATGAGACTGTTTCCCATTCAAATATAATATTGGGCTTGATGGATTATTAAAGGGGGCAAACTATTAAAGCGCGATGTCCCTGAAAATTCCGAACGGGATTTTGTTTAGTAACAGGGATGAAATCTATGATCACAATCACAGTACGAAATCAATAATATCGCATTTTCGTAATATTATACATATCTAGATAAACAAACAAAATATTTTATAATTGATACCATGATTTTCTTATTTTCTCAAATATACTGAATTATTCAAAAGTGATCAGTTAAAAAATTTCTGAAGTGATAACATTTAAGGCAGCTTTCGCTCTGACTTTCGCTGAAACCACTTCAAGGAATTAATAAAAACACAAGTGGTCTTCGGTATCGTCTATTCGTCTTAAAGAATTTCAAGGCAGCTAATTGATCTCCTATTTTCCTCAGTTATCGATTTAATGTTTAATTGGAATTTGTTTATTATAAAAGTAAGTTCGAAATCAGTATTTTCTTTTAATATCTGACGTATCATTAGTATTCTAAAATTCAAATTTAGGTGTAAACGAAGTGAGAAACAAAAACAAATCAGAAAACGAAATTCCAGTTAGTCATAAATTAACATAAATACCTATAGTTTAAATACCATTTCTCAACTTATTGTTAATAATGTTTAAGTTTAAATTTAATTAATATTTAGAGAAGGTATGATATTTTCCTTTTATAAAAATAGCTATTTTTTTTTATTCGTTTAAAAAAAAAGGTTTTAAAATCTTTGCATTAGAAGTTTCAAACACTTTATTATGGAAATACAAATATTCAAGTAATATTGCTTAGGAATTAATAGAAACAAAACATCAAGACAAGCATCAAACAGTAACAAGTACAGAAGTGCATCTATTGATACGGGTCAGGTACAACTCGTCATGGGCCAGTCACCGCGGTCCATTTGACTCGCCGCGAAATATTGTAATTCTACAAACTCGAGTTAGGAGTTTATTTACCTTCATGGGTATTGTTGTGTATTACAAGATAGTTTTATTTTAAAATAATTAGAAATAAATTTTGTGGCTTAAATTTAAATAAATATTAAGTTGAAGAAAGTTGTTGTAAAATGGCAGTTAGAGAGTAACTAATCTCGCATCTGAGAAAATACGAGAAACGAACGAGATCTTGACGGAAATGAGATTCAAGATGGCCTCACGCATGCAGAATGGATAGTCTTGGGGTGCTTCTATAAAATGGCACCAAGGTTTCGGTTGCTACCTTCCGAGCAACCACTGCTTCTATAAAATAAGCCGGTTACTCCAGCCAACCAGTGACCGCTTCTATAAACACCAACCAGATTTCAGGTTGCAGTAACCGAGATGACGTATTTGCAACCGTCTGAGGAGGTGGGTTATTGCTTGTTAGGTGGGTTATTCCTTCAGTAGCAGACGATATGCGATAGACTTTCAATTTCGTTTCTATTAAATTTAATTTTTATTTATTTATTTATTTATTTATTTTAGACTTCCAATTTCGATTCTATTAAATTTATTTTATTTATATATTTATTTATTTATTTATTTTTAGACTTCCAATTTCGCTTCTATTAATTTTTTTTTATTATTTATTTATTTATTTATTTTAGACTTTCCCTTTTATTTTTGTTTATTTTATTTTGCCTTTATTTAGGGCATCTTTGTCGGGCATCTTAGTTTGAGGGCGCCGGTGGCCGCTCTATGCCACGGCCGCTGCACCGAAGGTCGGCAGGAGAGCCGGGGGTACCGGACTCGCGGTGGTTTGAAAACGGAGAAATTCCGATAAGTAGCGCCACAGCTTCACGGAACCCAACCATCGGCGTTCTATATGAAACAAAGAAGTAAAATAAAATATATTTTTTTTAATTTAATCGTCGAGTAAAAAGCAACTCTGTATTGTAAAATAGAAATGTAATGTAAAATGCGTCCATTGTGTCGTCGGCTGCTATGACAGTTTCTCTTGCATAATTCTCAATTCTTGCTTTCTCTCTACTACATTACTATACATTGATAACATAATAATCTCTTCATCTGACGAGGATGAGGAATCAGTACTTGATTCTCTTTCTAACAATGAATAAAGTTCTTCTTCAACTTCTAACAACAGATCGAGAATCTTGGCAGCCATCTTTGAACACAACCAACCGGCGCCGTCTATAAAATGAAGGACTTGGGAGTAACCAGGCTCCTACGTCAGAGCAACCTGTGACGTCACAACACCAACCCGAGTGCTTGTAACCAAAACCATTGGTTCCATTTTATAGAAGCACCCTAAGAAAGACTCCTACAAATTGTAACATGGACATTACAATTCGAGCTATTAAGGTAGTATAACGTTGACGATAAATTACCATGCTTCAAGATCTTCAAAATGTAAGTACATTTACATTATTTATCGGAACTGTCAAAGGATAATTCAAGAGGAAAATATTTGCAGAGACTTTTGGAATGTAGGGTTATCTCACAGTAAAGTTGTAACCAAGGAAATCGAATCTAATTGAAGCAAGATATTAAATAGCAATACATTCATCGATTCAGTGGGAATTAATGATACATAAGCTACGAATTATTGTGAATTATTAATTATGAAGTTTCATGACAATAAAGAACTTAAACCTAATACTTGAAGTAGATATTATAAGAAGATTAAAGTGAAATATAATTTCAAACAGTAATGATTAAAGATGTTTGAATAAACCCGAAAGTGAACTTATTATATTATCTGTGATAGAAGATATATTAACGGGAGAACTATATTAATTTAGAACATTTATCGTCAAGATACTATAGGAGATAAATATAATGTTTACAGTGGAAAGGACGTTAGCGACAAAGTAATATAATTATTGAACTTTGGTAATTAAAGCATAAGGTGTAAAATGATATTAACTTTGTGTAATATTTATGGAAGAAATATTGATGCAAAATGGAACGCTCATCAAACCAATGAACACTAATGATTATTTGTTTTGTTTATAGAAGTGAAATTATTAATTTAGAATTCAAATAAATTCTTTATTAATGTTTAAAGTGTGTTTGTTATTTAAATATTTACTCTGCTACCAAGTATACTCAGGGGAATCTAGTATTCTTCATTTAATTATCTCATTATTTAAAAACAGGAATAAATTCGTTATTATGACAAATACAACGGATAAGTATAGTACTACACCATATTAGATAATTTACGCACAAAAAAATAGCAATAACAATGTTAGAGAAATTTGGATTTCCAAGAATATTTGCAGAAAAGCAAATTTAACCTGCCCTAAAATCGTTGGAATTGTTTGTGACCATTATTTCTGACCCTACTTATAGAACGCAAAGATAAATCTTGGATGAATCCACACAATTGATAATTAACGAGTATTCACATTGTAGTTCTATTGCGAAAATAGAGGCGGATAAAGTGATTACAAAAATTAAATAACGCGCTGAAGAAACTTTAGAAACTAGAGTTAGTTCAAGTTGTAAACGAGGGGAGCAAGGATAGTTGATGCGAAATATACAAGCTTTTGCTAAGCCTCTGCTATCAAACGCCAACCCGGCCTTCTCGTGGTGCTCCCTGTTACTACTAAACGGGATCTGTCGACCTTTGGGACTGGCGCCCCCTTGGGTATATCCAGCCTAAACAGCTTCCATGGATCGCCTTATCCATTCCAAACAACCCTTTTCAGGACTAAAAAACATCGGTTGCCTAAATGTGCAAACTTTGCTTCAAACTGGGAAGCAAGCCCTGCTCGCAAAAAGCATTTACGATAGAGACATTGATATTTCTTGTGTGTCGGAATTGAGAATGCCTAACGATGGAATTACTAAGATTTTTAGTCCCACACCAAATAGTTCTATATAACTTTTCTACAGCGGCCCAACTAACGGTTCTGGACTCGCTGGGGTCGGCTTTGCTCTCAGTCATAAAGTCGCAAGGGCAGTCTTAGCCTGGAAACCGATAAATTCACGATTAGCCTACCTTCGTGTCAAAAGCCGTCCTTCAAATGTATCCTTATTATCGGTCTATGCACCCACGAATGCTAATGATCAGGCGACAATTGAAGAAATCTATCATCAGCTAGAGGATGAACTGTCTTTAATTCCCAGGAAGGACTTCCAGGTCGTAGCGGGTGACTTTAATGCCCAAGGTGGTGGAAACAGGAGGCAAGGTAGAGTAACTGGCGGCTTCACTTCACATACAAGCACCTGTCAGAATGGCGAACGTCTCTTTGAACTAGCTAGTCATCATAGGCTCATGCTTGCTAATACGTTCTTTTGCCATAAGAAGCGGCATCTTCAAACATGGGTAAGCCTTGATGGGGCAACTAGAAATCAAATCGATTATATTCTAATCAAGCAGAAATGGAGCAAACCGATTACTGACTGCAGGTCCTTTTGGAGTCTCAGTGTTGTTACCGATCATGCCTTGGTGGCTGCCAAATTCCGTCTTAAATTCCGTCACCCAAACAGGATGCGTAAACCTGCCCCAAAACGCCCGAATATTCTCAGCCTCCAAGATCCCTAGATAAGAGACCACTTTATGAAAACCTTTGAGAATGAAACATTAAAAACTGACGTTTTACCACAACCTGTCGACGAATCTTGGTCGCTCCTTCGAAAACAATTGCAAGTTACGGATAACCAATGCCTTCCACCGTCTCTACCTCAGTTAAATGACTGGATCTCACTTGACACTATCCAGCTTTCCCAGCAAAGAAAGTTAGCTCTTGCAAATGATTATCATCCCTTGGCTGCTCAACTTGCCCGTGATCTTAAAAGAAATGCTAGACAGGATAAAGAGATCTTTTTTAATCGGTTAGCCACGGAAATGGAAACAGCTCAATATCACGGTGATTACAGAAAGTTCTTCAGATTGGTCAAGGTTACTGCTGGGAATTGTTCATCCCCAATCAGCCAGTGTATCACGGATAAAAACGGCCACATGATTACTGATGTTGAAGCTAGACTGGCTAGGTGGCGTGAGTATTTTGAAGAGCTGTTAAACCGTACTCAGCCTGCTGCTCCCGTCACAGGAAGTGTTAATGATCCTATTCATCAACCTTATGACATCAGCGATCTGCCACCATCCAAGTCTGAAATTGCGGCGGTCATTCAAAAGCTGAAAAATTGCAAGGCCCCTGGTGATCACTGTCTCAGCGCTGAAATTTTTAAGGCTTGTGGTGTTCATGTGATCAGTGCTTTGGAACGTGTTTTTGGTCTAATTTGGGAGGAAGAACAAATTCCAAGTGATTGGGAAACTGCTTTGCTTCTCCCCTTATATAAAAAAGGTGCTAAAACTGAATGCAAGAACTACCGAGGAATTTCATTGATTAACTTGGCGTATAAGATTCTTGAGGCCATAATACTGAATCGCATTAAAGATGGACGCCAAAAAAGAACCCGTGAGAACCAGGCGGGTTTTAGGTCAGGTAGGGGGTGTATTGACCAAATTAGTGCTCTAAGACATCTACTTGAACTGCGTCACGAGTTCAGGCAACCTACCTTCATTGCATTTCTTGACTTTACCGCTGCCTTTGATAGCATTCATAGGGAAAGTCTAGTGGAAGCCGCTGCATCAGGACGGAATCCCTAACAAGCTGTGTGGCATAATAACATACTTTCGTCATACTTTCTGCAAAGTAAAAGCTTATAATAAAGAAAGTGACACTTTTATTGTGAACTCCGGAGTCAGGAAGGGTGATATTTTGTCACCAACCTTATTCAACATCGGAATTGATGCCATTTTGTCGAAAGCGCTTGATAATCATCCGGGAGGCGTCATTATCTACCCTAATAACTTTCTTCTGACTGACCTGACTTTCGCCGATGACATTGCCCTGATCGCAGATTCATTGGATTCACTGCAAGGTATGGTGGATAGAGTCGCAAAAAAAAGCTGCTAGTCTGGGCTTAGTCCTTAGTAGCAATAAATCCAAGCTTTTGATGTGCTGCAACCAAGTTGACGGCCAAACCATCCACATTCAAAATGAGCCAATTGAAACTGTTGACCTACCTTGGCAGCAACATTACGGGCAATGGGGATGTTTCTTCAGAAATAAAGTGCTAGAATTCAAAAGGCAACTATTGCCTGGTGCTCGTTCAAGAAATTTTGGGCTAGGAAAGACATTCGCCTGAACACTAAAGTCCGCATTTACAAGGCTGTTATCTTACCAATGTTATTATACGGTTGTGAAACCTGGCCTATAAAAGTTGCTCACCAACAAAGTCTGGACCTTTTCCATAATCGTTGCTTGCGTAGACTTACCAAAATCAAGTACTCTGAAAAAATTTCTAATGCTGAAATTCGCCGTTGATGTGATTTCAATGAAAATATTTCTAACATTGTTGAACTCAGACGATGGCATTGGCTGGGCTATACTTTGAGAATGCCCGTTTGTCGTATCGCAAAAATCTCCCTGCTTGCAGAGCCGGGTCCGGCCTGGAAGCGGCCAAAAGGAGGTGTTCGTCTAACAACTCTACGTCACTTCAAGCGAAAGGCCGAAAATTTAATCATGCGCCCATTCAACCTTAGCCGTAAGACATTCAATTGCGAGTGGCTGCATCACCTGACAACCCTTGCCCATGACCGAAGACAATGGCGTCAGATTTCCATGGAAGTCGCCTATACCCATTGATGGGTGATGAGGCGTCATGTAAAGTAAGTAAGTAAGTAAGTAAACGAGTGTAGCGTTAGATTGTCTCAAGCCGGTCAAGAAGTCCTTTCAACTCATGGAATCCAACGGTAAATTCGTTTACAACTTCAACTGTAACTTCTAAAGTTTCTTCAGCGAATATCTTATTTTTTTTAATCAATTTACGCAATATTTAAAAAATTATCTTTTTTCTTTATATACCGTATATGCTCCAATAAACGCTGAGGCTCTTATTGTCGCCGGTCTCTTATTAAGCGCCGGGCAGCAGAGGGGACATGGCCAAATAGTAGCCGGTCTCTAATAGTAGCCGGTCTCTAACAGTAGGCGGGTCTTTGATATTTGCCTACGGTGCTAGTGTAAGGATCCGTATCTTTCTAGTCGTGCATAATACCTTATGGTACATTGCCTTTTAAAATGCCGCCGAAACGGTCATTTGACATTGCCTTTAAGATTCGCGCGGTTGAATACGCGAAAGAAACTTCCGGTGAGGCGGCCGCCCGTCATTGCGGATTCGGACGACGAATAGCAGCGAAAGGTACAGAAAGACATTGCCATTTTTTTTTAACAGTCTTATGTAGCCTATGAAATTCAAATAGAGTAGCTGTTTGTAAAATTAGCCGGTATGTATATATAAAAATATTGCATTCTGAAGGTTTTTGTTAATAATAGCCGGCCTCTAATAGAAGCCGGTCTCAATTAAGCGCCGGGAGCCGAGGCTAGTTTTGCAAATAAACGCCGGGGGCCTCTATTGGAGCATATACGGTAAATGAGTTGAAATTGTTTTAGTCAAATCATGGTATAAGATAAGCTACATATTAGAGCTTCGAATCCGTTTTATAGCATCGAAAAAAATTTAATTAAAAATATATCAAAAAATGACATTGTATCATTTCTTTTGTTTGTTTTAATTTTGCTGAAGAATAACAATTCTTCAATTTTGATAACATTAAAGTTGAGAAGTTGAAGCCCACTCTTTAGATTGGGTTATTACTAAAGGTAGGGCAAAGTTAGCCTGATAATACAAAAACAGTAGTAAGATATACTTCTTCATTACGAAAAATAGTAGTTTTATGAAGTTGTGGTACTGACGAAAAATAATGCCAATTAAAAGAAATTCTTTTATTCAATATTTCGGAAATTCTCGAAATAACTTTGGCACGCAAACAAAGACAACAATGTAATTATTTTGAAGTATCAAAAGTTACTAGTGAATCTCGTGAGTGCTCCCAGTTGAGGTAATATGGTGTCTTCCATTTTCATGTATTTCAATCACATAAACAAATGAAATAACAGGAGCTGTTGATAAATTAACGGGTGGGTCAACCACGAATATATTACTGCAAAATAGCGAATTTAAGCAAAGTTAGCATGTTTTGACACCTCGAAAGAATAAGCTTCAAATATTAATATCCAAACAATGATACTACAGTAATACCTTGAGATACGAGCGTCCCGCCATTCGAGTATTCCGATATACGAGTAAATTTGGGTAAATTTTTGCCTTGAGAAACGAGTAAAGATTTGAGATACGCGCACGTTTACAGACGCCGATGCTAGGTGGCCTCACTCTTTCTGACGACACGTGCCTTACTCCTTTCCGTAACATTTTGAAAGGGAGGCAGAAACAAATCTCCCTCGATAGGTATTTCGTTAAAAAGCCTGCGCCAAATGAAAGTGAGGATAGTCAGGAGAAAAAAAGTGAAGAAAAGTGAAGAAAAGTAATAGTTTGGTTGCAAGTGTACATCCGTGGGATTTTTGATGATACAAGCATGGGAGTGGTATCAATCTCTTCGTTATAACATGGAGAATCAGTATGTGGATGGTGGACAGTAGCCACTAGTGGCAGATTAATCTTAAACTCAAAAAACAAAATGGCCGCCGCTGTGCCGTACATGGTACTGGTTTTTCATGTTTATCTCGTAAAATACAATATTTATGACAAAAGGACCTATTACTAAAAGTATTCAGTATTAAATTCTACACAAAGCATGTTCTTAGGGTAGTTTCTGTACGGCTAACCTTTAACATAGAAATTCGGCTTTGAAATGATAGTCCAGTAACTTTGTCGCCTGAAAGCATGGGGTAGTATGCGTCAAATCCAGTAGTTCTGATTTTTTGCAGACTTGTTTATGATGTTGGCCTAATGAATAATCCAAGTTTGTGACCTCGAGCGCCGAACGCAACTTTGTCAAAAATCGAAAAAACCGCGAAAAAATCGTTTTTTTTCCAAATTTTGGCGATTATAACCCTAAAGAACTAGTTTTTGAAAAAACCTTTCTTATACCTTTTTTAAAGTAGACTAAATTTGCTACAATATGATACTAGAACTGTCTCCGTAGACCCAAAAGTTTCCGAGATTGAGCCTTTCAAAGTTTATAATTTTTTTCTAACTTCGCAATTTTTTGCAATATTTTAGACGTTACTCGAATAACTAGCGGGTTGAAGTTCCAATTACCTCCGACGGAGTGTGCTAGTATTGCTCGTGTGACGTCACCAATGAGACCCACCTGTAGCACGTTTTTAACTTTCCCTAATTTTTTTTTTTTCATTTCAGTTGTTGACTGGCCTGCTGCCCATAACGTGAGTGCCGTTTGAACTCAAAATCTACAGAATGTCTGATCCCAGTCCCAGCGTGGGTTTGTGTTTTATATGTAAGGAGACTTTAAGTGAAGGTCAAGTGCGCCTAGAGAAGGAAAGAGGTGTAAAAACCCTTCTTGCGTTGAGTATTTCCCTTAAGAACATAGGAAATCAGCGTTTATTGAAGGGTATAAATGAAATATATGTGCACAAAGCTTGTCAGATAAAATACAACAATCCGAAGTTGATCAATGCAGCTGTTAGCTGTAATCAAATATTACGCCATCAAGAGCCACGAGATCAGTCTCTGAGCAGTTCAATTTCAGAGAACACTGTTGTCTATGTGGAGACAAAATAACTGAAGAGTTCCTTGTGGCAGAAAGGAAGAAGAAGCCAGAAAAACGGAACAATGTCATTACTGCGGAAAAGTTGTCTCTCAGTTCAAAAATCTTGAAAGCAGCTGAGAAACGTGGTGATGAATGGGCTCTTAAAATAAAAGAGCGTATATCTGAGAACACAGATTTGGTAGCCCTTGATGCCAGATATCATCGGTTTTGCCAAACAAAGCTCTACCAGGCACCACCAACAGGAAAGTCCAGGGGAAATCGTCAGCATCCCACTGTTGATGAGGCCATGGAAAAGATTTATTCATTTCTGGAAGAGAACGCTGAGGAGTGTCAGTTCTCTCTAGATGAACTCATGGACCAGATAGAAGGAGAACGACCTCAACTACGAACATAAAAATCGCTTGTTTGCAAAGTATGGCGAGGACATTTCGATCGTTGAGAGACCCTTCAAACACACGATTGTTTGTTTTAAAAACACAGGTCACAAAATTCTCACCAGTACATGGTATGACAGTAGAAGTTCAGATCCTCAAGCAGAAAGACTACGCGTGGTGAAAGCAGCTGCTGAAATCATACGAGAGGATATACGGTCGCAAGTGTACGACACAACACAATTCACACCATCCGACGACTTCTTCCAGAATGTAAATTCAGTTATCCCTGATTCTTTGAAACTGTTGCTCGAAACAGTAATTTTAAAAGACAAACGAAGCTGCTTGGATTCCTATAGAAAGAAGTGCGTTGCTCTTGCACATTCAATAATAACGGCAGTCAGGCCTCGCTCGTTCATCTCTTGTTTACTGCATGGGATTGGTGTATTCTTGTATCACAAGTTCGGGTCAAAACATCTGGTTGAGTTATTGTCAACGCTTGGATTCTCAGCTAGTTACAAGGATACTATGCTTTTGGAAACCTCGGCCATCATGCGACCAGACCAACTCACGTTGAAGGACCCTTCAATGTCGTTTGTGCAATTTTCTTTTGATAACGCCGACTTTAATGTCAACACTTTAGATGGGACGGGTACTTTTCACGCAATGGGAGGTATAATGATTGTGACTCCCCATAATTCCTCATGTCCCGAGAATAAAATAGACCGTTTGACGAAGTGCACTGCTTCTGAACTTGTACAGAGAAATCCTCCTATTCAACTGGAAACCTTCCAAAAAGTGCCATCCAATCAGGGTTTGTCGGCATTTAATATTGTTAACTTAGACAATATTCATTCGCTACCTGAAGAAATTGTACCACTCCCTTCAGATATTTTATGGTTATATGGGAAAGTCCAAAAAAAGTTCAACATCCCGGGATGGAATGGGTTCATGGAGGAAGCAACAGCAGAGAAACACTTTGAAACATCCAAAATTATATGTCTGCCATTCATCAACCATCTCCCGTCCAATTACGACACAGTTCTTACATCTCTTCGGTTCGCAAATGATAAATGCCGAGCCCATGGACAAAAAAACCTGCGTTGTAACTTTTGACCAACCCCTATACATTAAAGCCCAAGAGATAGTCGCAAACTATCAGGGCACTGATTTCAGCAACGTCGTTGTGAGGCTAGGGGGTTTTCACCTACTAATGTCTTTCTTGGGATCAATAGGTATGATTATGAGTGGAAGTGGTCTAAAGGAACTGCTCTCGACAATTTATGCTGAAAACAGCATTGATAAGATGTTGGCTGGTCATGCTTATTCTAGAGCAGTGAGAGCCCACAATTTGGTGTCTCTTTCCTTGGCAAATGAAATTGTGAAAACAATTCAGTTGACTGAAGAGGAAAAAAGCATCCCGACATCCTGCTTCTTTGGCTTAGGGAAGAAGCAAATGATGTCCATAGTCGAAAAAAATCCGGACGTTGAAAAGCAAGCTGCGATTTTTCTCGACACCAACTCTACACCTGACGAGATAGCAGCAGCAGGAGAGCGAGTCATAATTGCTCTATACGGAGGCAACCCCAACACCCATAACCTTGACGAGCTGCGATACCAACTATTCGCCAGGGCTGCGACGAAAACCAGCTTCAATCTAGCCAGGTTACCTCCTACACGAGACTCTGGTCGATTTCACTCCTTGCGGACATACCATCAGGTAAAAATTTGTCCTTGCATCAGTAATACACATTACATAACATTCATAATTTTCTATTCTCATGTACAATCTTCTTACAGGTACAGGCGTGGTTGAGAGTCACACTGAACCCTCTCTCCTGGGGGTGGATATCCACGCCACAAGGCCTCAACCCCAAAATGATGACCAGAGATGCAGCCCCACAACACCTCTTGCGGATGATTTCTTGCGGCTGCACGAAGGGTTGTGGGAACACGTGCAGCTGCAGGAAGGCAGGATTAAAATGCTCATCAGTCTGTAGGCACTGCAGCGGGGCCTCTTGTGACAATATATCTCATGTTGCAGTAGTAGATATCTCAGAATGCGACGATCTGTCCGATGTCGAAGTGGAGGATGACTTGTGGGCACAAGACATCGACGATTCATCACTATCCCCTGATGGGGATATGCCATCCCAAAACGTCGATCCAGATACGGACGAACCTCAACCGGGACCTTCCAAGAGGGCTAAATTAATTTAATTTTTTGATTTTTAATATTACTCAATTTCCTAACAAATAAACTTATTAACTTTTGTTGTACTTATCTTTTTTACTTCATTATTCGTAGCTTAGCTTAAACATCATCGTTCACACTTCTCATTTTCTTTTTTAACATCCCATCATAAACGTACAGGGCTTCGATAGTATAATCAGGGTCAAAGTTCATAGGGAACGACAGAATTGCAACAAATTGCGAAGTTCGCAAAAAAATGATAAACTTTGAAAGGCTTAATCTCGGAAACTATTGGGTCTACGCAGACAGTTCTAGTATCATATTGTAGCAAATTTAGTCTACTTTAAAAAAGGTATAAGAAAGTTGTTTTCAAAAACTAGTTCTTTAGGGTTATAATCGCCAAACTTTGGAAAAAAACCGATTTTTTCGCGGTTTTTTCGATTTTTGACAAAGTTGCGTTCGGCGCTCGAGGTCACAAACTTGGATTATTCATTAGGCCAACATCATAAACAAGTCTGCAAAAAATCAGAACTACCGGATTTGACGCATACTGTGATGTATAAAGTTACTGGACTATGAAGAATTTATGATTTTGTTTTCCAAAAAGTGCAAAGAGAGTTGTTTTTATTTTTTTTTTATTTGTAAATATATAAATGTTAAGTTTACAATTGAATTACATAATCTAAGACAGTATTAGACTTCAAAGTTAATACAAAGACCAAATATATATCTACTGTATTTTACTAAACAACAGTTTATCAATTACAATCTCAATCATAAATCTCGTCTTCACTTTCTATAGCTGATTCATTGCATTCATCTATGTCTTCCGTATCCTTAGAGTTTTTACAAAGCTCTGCCAAAAGGTCTGGAACACAAGGCAAGGTGCACGCGATTGGTTCAAACCTTCCTCCATCGTACGTCCATCCGAAGCTGAGTGGTGACGGTATGACTGGGTTTGGGTTGATATCTTGATTCCACACAAGTGCCTGAAGATGAGCTCTTAACTGTGCAGGAGTTAGAGCAGTTTTTGTTGGTGGAAGATTTTCATCTTGACATTGTTTTTTGGTGAAAAGCCACCATCGCACATCTCCAATCTCAGTCATTGTAGTTTTTGGAATATATAATTGACAAACAAATGACTCCAAAGCGTTTCTGACATCGTCTGGAAGAGTGGGTGTTGTACCAATCTTTGCTAAGGCCTCTAGTAGGTCATCATTGACGGAATTGAATGTTTTCCACCATTTAAGCTTCCCTTTATTGACAAATGTCCCAGTGACATCTGAACAAGATAAGACATGAAGTCCAGGGAGAGCAGCAGATTTTAGTAATCCTAGTGACTTGTGGATGAAAGCTATGTCAACAAACCTTTTCATTCCCTGCCCAAGGAAAATTCCAAATTGTGATGTCATTTGAGGAAATCGCCTTAAGGCTAAAACCAGAACATCTGTCTCTGGCAAATAAACGTGCGTTGTTCTGTATACTTGTTGTGATATGTATGCTCCGTGAAGTATGATTTTTGTATCTGCTTCTTCCTGTGTGATCCGAAGGCTTGACACATCTGTTCCATCTGATGATGCAGCTTGATCTCGCCAACTAACTATATATTTCTTATTATTGCTCACTCCCCATTGTAATATGTGACTATAGAGAAACTCTGTAAGCTCGTCTTTGTTTTTATTATGAGCAAGCAAATTCTTCATTGAAGTTTTGCTAACTATCATTTCAGATGTTATTTTGTAACGGATTGGATCACTGCTCAGTTGCCGAATACGTCTCATTTCATTTTTTAATGAATCCTCCTTATACGTGTCAAACACAACATGTACTGAATTGAATGCATTGAATTTGTTACCAATCCACTTGCTGAAGTGTATTCCTAGATCACGACATGTTTTTACTGTGTTAGGTTTATTGTAAGTGCGCAGTAGAGCCATTCCATCAATTATAGCCGCGATTTTGTCCGATCCGTGTGTCATCTGTTGGATGTGATAGTGGTGAACTGCTGTCAATCTGTTCTTTATTTGATGGCAATGACTCCAAAATCGCTGCAAGTTTGGATTTGTTGGAACAGTGATGCATTTTCCCAGCACTAGCAAACAATGATTTTGGGAGAGGTGAAAATTCGTAATTGCTTAGATTGAACTTTATTTTAATATCATCTCTGCTTCAAGATGCAATCAATAGCCTAGACATAAGTGAGAGATCTGTTTTCATAGATACAATTTTGTCTTTAAGGACAACTTCAACCTTTTTGCTGACGCTTTACAAGTTTTTGTGGGATATTTCTTCATTGTAGACCAAAATTGTGTTTTGTGGCTATTTATACACTCTGCCATGAAAGATTCCTCCAACTTTTTACCCACTTCTGCTATGTTGCTTACAAAATCTTGCACGTCCTCCGGGAACACTCTGAGTAAGAATGTGGGTCAGTTGTTGGTTTTTATACTGAAAAGGGTTGGTAGAATTTTTAAATTCATCTTTCAGTTTCAAGACATTGGGATCCTGGCGTTTTAGGGCACTATCTAGAAGCCCGTGGTGATTTGTCTGTCCAACAGTTTTCTTCCCAAACAACATTTCCGTCTCATTTGAAATTCTGTTCAGTTCGGGATTTACAAAGAAGAAACGATTTCTGGCATCATTTTGTGTAATATCTACCAGTCCTCCTTGCATTTTCAATTTTCGGCTTTGGTGCTCTAAGGCTTCATCTGCACCTAGGGCACAGAAGGGTACAACATTACGATTGACAACCCATTTTCCCTCTATGAAGTTTTCCAGATATCTGGATCTGTTAATTGTAATACATCCATCTCAGCAAGATACAGTGAAATCATCCGTGCATTATTTAGTCTATTAAGAGCAAAGAAATATTTCAGAAAGTCATGAAGAGAAGCCTGGCTAACATTCCAATCAGATGTTGTAACAGATCTGATAAAGCACAACATAAACTGTACCATATCCATATATGAATATGCCATCTTGAAGACTGGTTCTACTGATTCCTTAGATTTAAGTATTTTAATCAAAGAATTTCTTTAAGTATCCTATTTTCTTTAATGAAATAGATTACTGCATCATGTTTTTGTTTAATATTTTGTTTCATTCTTAAATTGTAAACTCACAGTCAGTTCATCTAATAGAGGCTGTAACAAAGTAATTTTTCCCGGGTGTTCCTTGTTTGAAGAATATTTAATGTGATTGTAGTAGTTAAATGGGTTTCAATAGCTCTCCTTATGTGTCTTCCCTCTAGTATTTGTTTCATAGTCACCGAGGAGTACAAATCGCATTCCACCCACAGCTCTGGTATTCCACTTTCACATATGAACTCACCAATTATTCTAAGTTGAGCTCTATTATTATACGCAGCTCTCCAGGCTTCAATATCCATTTGCCTTTGCAATCTTCTTTTGCCATTTCAAGCCGCTTTAAAGGTTTATAAATTGTCATGTCAGCTGTAACAACGACTTTGTTTGTCGTTTTATTTATGGATTCGTTAAGTTTTTCAAGTTGCCTCATAACTGTTAACTGAACAGAACTATTAGCTGGAGGCTCTGGAATTACTGGCAGCAAGGAAACTCCGGAAACACATTTCACATCTCCTAAATAGCTGTTATACCCAATCCATGTGGGAGAGGAGATAGATATATTATTACCATTCAATATGGATCTAATAGGAACCAAACACTGTCAAAATATATTGCTTTCTAAAGTAAGTCACCATATTGTTGGATAATATTGGAAACGACAGGTTCTGGACAACATGTTTTCCAGTTCGTAGGTTTTGTAGAAGAAAGGATTTTTGGTAAGGCATCTTCAAGAGATGGTAATGGCAAATTATTTGATGAGGCCAATGATATTGGAGCATGTCGATCAGACTCTTTTACATCTTGGTAAACAGTTACAGCCGTCCCATGAAATGTCCTTCTTCCGTCAATGGTGTCTTCACAAAAGTCAATATTGTCCATAGCACAATGAATAAACCTGTCAGTAACCAAATCTGGTGGTATGTACACGCCATCATTGCTAATCATCCTATTAACCGCACTTCTTGCAATATCTGTTTCAATTCTCAGGACTCTTTAATCAATACTGCACCCGACGTTATGCATGAGTTTGATCAAAGACGTACTTCGTGTTGTATTATGAATGGTTCAGCCACAAGTCACTTGAAGAGGTAGGTCTCGACTGTGATGGAAACTTAAACATGTTTTGTTTTCTACTTGTCTTCGAGAAAGACAATTTGACATGAGCATCTGTGACATATTGCTTGCTCGTCTCTGTACATCTTCGTTCTTTGTTATTTGATTTTCATTAATGGTATTTTTTCCTGCGATACACCATTTAAAGAACTTTTCAATTTCTTGTGGAACAATTTCTGCGAGACTTTCTGGAATAACACCATTCAATGTGCTTTTTATGGGTTATACGTTGATAACACGATCTATGCCATGCAATATTATGTTTTTTCATACAATCAACACTAAAATCATCATCAAACTGGTTTACAATATTTTCGCATTGCTCATTACCATAACATTGTCTTTCAGCTATGCAATCCACAAGTTTCTTGTAAGCATCACTAGATGGCTGAGATACTAGTTTCTCAGACGATGACGAGGCACAGAGGAGACAACTAGGATTATTGGTTGTCTTCCTTTTCTTCGCCAAACTACACTGATATGCAGCATTCATTATTAAGTTTTTTTTCTTGTTACTTCTCCAAGTTATCTGTGACAAAAATAGATTTATATTAGCTTAATATAGAATGTATACAAATTTTAAATGTGTATATTACATGGAACGTATTGACGTCTCTGACGTGCAACGCCCGCGAATCGATTACAATTAATCGATTTAAATTAATTAAAGTAATCACAAAACTATTTTCTCTGTTGTGGCTCAATAAAATAGGATTGAAAAAAGACACTTACTCGAGTATCGAACCCCAAAAACACACTGCTTTCTGGAAATCCGAGTCTCCACGCACACAAAGAAAAATGATGTCTCTCCCGTCTTTTCCCCCAATGTCCAAAGTCCAACATCACTCGGACAACAATTTAGCCTCGCACCCTTGTCCCATTCTAATCTTACCTATTAAGCCACAACATTACATGTAGAAAGTTACAAAAAGGTGATATTGGTGAGTAATATTAGAGATTTCAAGCAACTGAGTTAATTTTATATTCACAAAATCAACAAAATAAAATCATAAATTCTTCATTTCAAAGCCGAATTTCTATGTTAAAGGTTAGCCGTACAGAAAATACCCTAGGAACATGCTTTGTGTAGAATTTAATACTGAATACTTTTAGTAATAGCTCATTTTGTCATAAATATTGTATTTTACGAGATAAACATGAAAAACCAGTACCATGTACAGCACAACGGCGGCCATTTTGTTTTTTGAGTATAAGATTAATCTGCCACTAGTGGCTACTGTCCACCATCCAAATACTGATTCTCCATGTTATAACGAAGAGATTAATACCACTCCCATGCTTGTATCATCAAAAATCCCACGGGAAATAGATTTTTGTACATTTGCAAACCGACTATGAAGAATACAAATTGAAAAAAGCAAATAAAAAGGGGACAAGTAAAAAAAAAAAATACGTAAGCTAAGTTAAATCTAAGTTTATGTAAGTTACTTAGTGTACATATAAGGTACAATACGAATCAAGTGTCTACGTATGGGCCAACTCTCTTCCCTCCCTCCTCCGCACATGCCGCAATTAGCCGCTAGTGTATCGTCTGTCAGTAAGAACTCATAATTAAAACCACATTTTATTTTATATCACAGGAATCCTTAGATACTATAATTTTTTTTGTATGCATATATGTCTCTATAGCAATTAAAAATGTTTTTTCGCCGTTATTATTAGAAGTAATAAGGGAGTTTTTTAGAGGACCTGAACGGATTATTTTTTTTTCTGTTATTTCTTATGGGAAAAAATGATTTGAAATACGAGCACTTCGAGTTACGAGCTCAGTCCTGGAACGGATTATGCTCGTATCTCAAGGTATTACTGTATTTAAATTTAGTTACTCACCGGAAAACCTACGGAAGAAAGCTCTTAGCGGTTTTTTTAGAAATGAATTATCGAATGGTTTGGAGTTAAGAAAAAGGAGCTATTTTAATACAAAGCAAGTGGAGATGCTCTGGAAGGAAGGACTTCGCAGAGTACCAACTGCACATTAAAAAATTACATTACCTATGAAATGAAAGAAGAAAATTACATGTGGGATGTAGATGGGATGACAGAAAATTCAGTTAAATATGCAGTTTCAGCAGAAACCTTAGTCAAGTAAGAAGATGCGAATTGTTAAACCGAATCTGACATCGCCCTGATAGTCAAGGAATCATTTGAAAAACAGCCCTTTATAAGCCAACAAATCTACACGAAACAGAATCATTTTGCTTTTCTCTTTCACATATAAAGATAACAACGGTTGAAAATTATATTAAAATGGAATTTTTAGCACCAACTACTTCAATATAATTTCAGGTAAAATGTATTTATTTTTTAAAATAAAAAAAGAAAACCTTAAAAATAAAAAAAGGGAATAGTTCCTGAATGGCCGAGCGGTCTGTCGTGTGGCCGTTGTGTTGAAACCAGGATTCGAAACCCGGGGTTGGCATGGCTGTTTCTTTCTTTTTCAGTGTTTCGTGCGTTCTCCCCGGGGCTTCTGGACGGGTTGTGAATCTCGCCCCCCCCCCCTCCCTCTTGACTTTCCACTTGCTTCGCCCTGAAGTTCTCTGGTTGAGTTACTTCCGTGGTCCCTTGTTGGTCAAATTCGATAAAGGAAGGAAGGAAAAAAGGAAATAAATACAACTTATTTTCATAAATTTTGTAAATGTTTTTTAAATCAAAATTATAGTTATAAATGAAAGAATTAAATAACAATTTAAAATTATTTTAATGAAGTTTTAATACATGTTAATGAAATCTCATTTTGATTAAAGTGAAATTCAATTTTTAAGTAGAATTTTTCATTTATTGCTTTAAATTTTTATTTCTCTTTATGGTTTTCTTTTAGATTCATAATTATTACTTTCAATAATAGATTTTTCTTTATTAATTTTAATTTAGAAATTCAAGAGCATAAACTAGCTTCAGAATTGAAAAAGAGTTTCATAAACGATGTAGGTTCCAATAACTATGAACAAATGAACATTGTTTTCTTGGTTCCAAAAGATATATTGATATAAAACTGTAATAGTAATAAAAAGAAGAAAACTCATATCATATCATCACTAGAAGGAAATGCGATTCGAAAAATATGATTTATTAATTAATAGTAAGTAAAAGAAAAAAACAAATACACCGAAGATAGACCCCGTTTCAAGAACAATTACTTGGATTACGTGAGCTGTTGATCACCAGATACTATACATACTGCTAAATAATTTAAAATATACAGGCAGGCCCGGACTGGCCCACCGGGACACCGGGACATGTCCCGGTGCGCCCCCCTCCTTTGGCTTTGTCTGGCGCCCTTCCGCCTTCGAGGAAAAAATTTAATAATACAAAAAACTAGAAATATTAAAAGTCCACCAAAAGTATTCGACTTTAAAATATAATTCCGAAGAACCTCCCTTCAAAATATAATAATGCTATATTATTAGATAGGCTATTATGATATAAAATATTACGCGCGTGCATGATGAAAAGGATGCACTTCGTCGTACAGAGATTTGCAGCGTGGATTGACTTGGCTGTGACAGTCCAAGCGCCAAGCGCGCTGCGCTTCCACGGTCGCTGCGATGCTTGACTGGTGATTGCTCACTGCCCGCCGCCTGTACCAGCTTTGTTCAGTACAGTTTCTGTTTCAGTTCAGGCGAGTCAAATGTAAAACATTGTGTTTAGAATTACAAGTTGCCAAATTATCCGTTACTTCGGCTTCTAATGAGCGCAGATGGTTACTATATTAAGATATTAAGGTAAGTCTCGTCTAGAAGTCAAACTCTTCATCAATCAAGAGAAAAAAAGAGGAAAGATACAACTAAGAAGAATAAACAAGAAGGGAGAGGAAGTTTTGTGACTTTTTTGAGTAAAACAACGCTGTTAAAGATAATGAAAATAATAGCAGACAAAATAAAAACAAAAATAACAGAAGATATCAAACAAGCAGTTAAGTTCTTAATCATGATGGACACAACAGTAGACGTATCAAGCAACGATCAAAGTGCATTTGTTGTGCAATACGTAAAGGGTCAAGAGGTGTTTGAACGACTAATAGCACTAAAATGTATTTCATCAACCACTGGTGAGGGATTATTTAACATATTACAAAACACTTAGCCAGAATTCCCCTTCAGGACTGTGTAGCAAACGCAAACAAATCAATCTAAGTCAGCGAAGCTTGGCTACGTACAACTATCAGTGGCATTATTCAAGATTTCCAATGATACTGAATTCAATCCAAAAAACAGAAATGACGCAGCATCCATCTTCCAAAAGTTGTTGAGTTTTGACACAATTTCAATGGCAAAGGATTTTCTTCAAATTTTTAAAATTATCACTCCATTATCTGATTACTTACAAACAAAGAACATTGATTATGCTTGGAGACTGGTATATTCCTCACTGTCAAGACTCTAATGATTACAACATCAATTTCATGAAACTTTGAGCGCTGCTAAGAAATTTGCGCAAAAAATGACTGAATAAGCCCAAGAAAAGACTGAAACAGACCAATCACTCGGCAATATGATAATCGAAACTGAGTTGAAAAAGAAACGTACCAAAAAACCCAAAAAGATGCCAGGGGAGGTTGCTGAAGATGAAAGCGTAGGAAAAACCGCAGAGGAAATGTTCAAATGTTCTGTATTCAATCTTGTTATGGATACTGTCATTCAAATTATGAAATGCCGGTTTGTAAATCATAAAGCACTTTATCTTGATCTTTCTTGGTTCGTCCCTAACCAGTTTAAAAATCACCAAACCTTACCCACTAATGCACTAGAAATGCTATGCCAAGGAATACCTTCCCTGGATAAAGCAAAGCTAAAAGAGGAGTTAGCGTCTTTCATTGAACTATGGCCCAAATTTCAAAACGACCTATTGATCAAGATTATTTTGAAAAGAATGATTTAGAAGTTGAGGAGGCATTTGATTCCGAACATGACTTTGAACTTGAAGCTGGTGAAGAAGACCTCGAATCTCTAGGATGAAATGCACAGCAGTCAAAGAATGAAGCTCTTGTGTGAAATATGCCTTTTAGTGTAATTGTAGAATATAACATGTACTGCCTTCAGGACACGGAACTTTTTAAGGTTTATAAATATTTAATGACCATTCCTCTAACTCAATTAACCTGTGAACGAATATATATATAATGTCCAAACTGGAAGCTCATCCTTCGAGTTTAGAAAAGCAAAGATATCAATCAATCATTTGCAATTTAAATTTAGAACGTAAAGAATATAAGAATAAAAATTAACTTATATTACTAAACTATTATAGCAGGGAAGTGATATGAAATTTGAAACCAATGCAAAAAACAAATTACTGTCTGAAACTGGCAATTCAAATTTCAGTTCACCGTTTCTATGGTGATAAAACAGATTATTCGACCACCACGTCATCAGCGGCAAAATTTAGAACTAATGTAGTAAAATGGCAACAATTAAGACCTTGCTCTCCCTAATTTAGATTTTTTAATTATC